>WSFP011407757.1:0-25188 GCA_009831015.1 Picea engelmannii
TTTTTTTTTTAGCAAAGGACACATTCATTGTTGGCATTCACATTGTAGTAGTTTTCCCTTTCCCTCCCCTTGTGGATTGTGGTAGCCATTGAGGGGAGGTTGTTGAAGAGGAAAAATCAACTATTAAGAGTATTGACATTATAACTAATTATTCCATGTATATTTTAAATTAATTATCTAGGCTAGTTATTAATGGGATTCTTATGCCTACAAACTAATAGGCATACGAATCACTATATTCAGACTCTGTGACAACCTTGCTAGAGCAAGGAGTTGAACACATGACTAAACCTCTAGTAACACTATGGCCAATAAGAGACCCATTGTTGTAGCCTTACATTATAGGTTGAAATCCCACCATGGAGCTATGAGTCGAAGAACTTGGTAAATGACAACTTGGTGTTGTGAATTCAATTTTTCTTTATAAGTAATGAATGCATTGAGTTTTATGATAGTGCAATGCAAAATATTTCCATGGATATTAAATGTAGCTCATTCTCCCTTGACATTCTAACCTTTCTCTCGTTACATTTTGAGTTGGATCTATATTACTCTTCACTGATAATTTTGTTAGAAGATGTTCCACAAAATATGGTAATTGGCTGCCACACTATTCCTCATACTGAAATACAATTCACACAAACTAAGATACCAAAAAGATCAATTCAATGTTTTTTGATTACTGGGTTGGTGAGTTAGAAGGTTAGTATATACATGTCTTTGAGTTAGATGATTAGTCTTCACCTCTCTACATATGTTGATGTTATGTGTGTGTATTTGAATCAATGTTCATGTCAAATTATGCATAGATTTTATTCCATGGATTTTATGTACTTAACTTAGGAGTGTATCGCTCTAATAGATCTATAGGTCATATGGATTTTGGTGTATATTCCTTAGATGATGATGCTAGACGTAGGGAAAGAGAGGAGGAACATCAAAGAAAAAAAGATAAAAAAAATTGCAATTGATAAAGGCAACAACAAAAAACCTCAAATGAGTTGTAATTACACACATTATGATTGTTATGTGATATTGAGAAATATGTGTTTTTAATGAAGAGTTGCTTTTATATTTATAATCATTACTTACTATAAGATTGTCTTATGTTGTGGAAAACCCCGATAAAAACACTCACAACATTTAAAAAGAGTATGACAAAAATGGAAAGTCCATACCTAGATATGGATTATATGGATTGTTTGCATTTGATGTAGTAGGGAGAAAGTTCTAAGGGTCTTAGTTAAAGTAGATTTCAACATGTTAGCCATGGTATGATTCAACCTACATTTTTCAGTGGAATTTAGAGTGTAATTGAATATAATATACCCCTTTTTTCAGAGTACTTATTCGTTCTATGATATGCATATTAATGTTTGAGCATAGGGCGCAAAGATGAGGATAAACAAAGACGAAGATCTATCTTGGTAGAATATAGAGAATGTGTGCTAAATTATAATGATACATAAGGCACCGATAAAAGATAGGTTTTGAATTTGGTAGTAGCATAATTTTTCATACATAAATTTTTGACACTGTCACGAGGAAGTGATCAAAAGTATATTATAAACGTTAGTTTGGAATAAATTGTTCTAGTAATCAAAGAGCATTATAACATCTATGTATAAGGTTCCTAAATGTACAATTTAGTGATAAATGGGATCTTCGTATATTCTTTGAGACTATCGGGAGGAGGAGAAACCATATCAAGTGAAATACGTTTCAATTGGTCCTCTATGTACTCAATCATGTTTCAAATCCTTCACCTTTTATATTTCATTATGTATCATCATTAAATTTTATAGGTGACTTCATTTTCCGAGGTTTTGAACAAATTTAGTGATAACATCGCAAAGTTTGGTAAGGAATGCAAATACATAAAATGAACATCTAATATTGAAAAACTGTATTTAATTTTTTTTAAGGATCTCAAAAAGGCCAAGAGGATTGTTGATGAGAAGAAGGCGTGAGGAGTGGACCTTGAGATCCACCACGACAAAAATCCACAAAAGTAATGAATAATATGTGCTTGTACTTATTCATTTTTTGATATGCTTGTAATGAATTATTTCGATGTGTTTTACACTTGTTATCTATCTTTGATGTAATATCTTAGTATGTGACTTAATTTTGTGGTAATTTTCAGATAATCTTGAACTTAAGTAATCTTATCTTATTTTATGTATAGATAGGGTCAAGCCACGAGGCCTTCGATTAGAGGGTGCTTTGTAAGTTTATTAGTATAATCTCATTTATTATGCTAATATAATAGCTTAATGTATGCCATTATTACATATAATTTTCTCTTATTGAACACAATTAAATGACTATAGTCGCAAGTCCACTATCGAAGAATTAAAGTATGCCACAAATAACGATTACTAAAAATAGTGGGATTTTTAGAACCCATGCCCCAAAAAATTAATTGTTAATTGAATTTATTTTTTTAATTCATACATAGTTGGAATTATTCATTCATTAATTGAAATATATTATATTCTTTCAAATTGATGATGATGAGAATGGCTTGGAGGAATTGGAGGGTATTGAAAATGGGTTAATCTATGTGTTTTGTATCACATCTTTAAATGTTAGATTTTTTATTTTATTTTATTGAACTCA
Source organism: Picea engelmannii (assembly GCA_009831015.1). NCBI lineage: Eukaryota > Viridiplantae > Streptophyta > Pinopsida > Pinales > Pinaceae > Picea > Picea engelmannii. The sequence continues at coordinate 2,623 of WSFP011407757.1, forward strand.
TGTTTCTTTTATTACGTGTTTACATAGTGATGAGGAGAGGGGTTTAGAAGGTGAAGTGAGAACTAGCAACAATTCAATCAACTTCTAATGTCAAATTCATTTCATTTTTTTATATGTATATATTTATTCATGCAATCATATAGAAAGTTATAATTTTCCTACGATGGAGTGTACCATTTGTTTACATGCATAAAAAATTACATGGTTATTTTATTATTTAAATTAAAATTTTATCATTTCATTTATATATACATGTTTTTTTGCTTCCATGGTGTGGAATTGATTGAATGTTATTGTGATAAAATGTCATAATTGTGTTTATGAATACATACCTTTTGACTCTCATGGTGTGAAATTCATTGAATGTTAAAGGAGTATTTCGTTTATATATACATGGTTTTTTCTTTTATGATTAGTTTGATGCAAAATAGACTTATTATATTAATCATCAATCTCATCAATATTTAAATATTATAAAAATAATAATTATAAAAAATTATATTAATAATGAGAATTGAGTAAGAAAAAATCAATAACAATTAAATTAATAATAATAAATAAATAACTTATAACAAAAATACTAATTAATTAATAACAATAATTATTATAAAAATAATAATAATAATTATTATAAAAAAATGATGCATAATTGAGTTTTGTTCAAATTTTGAGGGTCTGCGGTTATGGAGCGCTTTTTTTGCACGAGGCTGCGGTTTTCACAGTTTTTACCTCTAGCCCGTGGTTAATTTTATTACCCTCCCCCTTTTACTGCTCCCGGCCTGACCTTCTCCCGCTTCACTTTCCCGGTGGCCTTTCCCGAAACCTTCTTGACAATGGAGGATCTCTCGATGACCGCGCGGTCTTCTGGCGCAATGAAGACAACTCTAGTGGATGCCGTGGCAACTGAGTTTTTGGCGGGTGGAGGTCCACTTGAACAACTGGTGAGCACTGGGGACTCTCCTCAGTTCCTTTCCTTTCCTTATCAGGATGAACCGGTTTCCCCTTCTTTTCCCTCTCTACTTGACGACCTTCTTTTTGGCGATTTTACAGAACCTTGGGTGCTGGGGCCTTCGAATTCTTCAGCAACCATTTGACTCCCTCTCAGTCCGCTACAAGCTTCTGACTTAGATTGGGTAAAATCTATTGAAGGAGGACTTATCCACTTTCCCTTGGAGCCTGCCCTTGATCATCCTCTTCCGGCACCGACACAGCCTCCACAATCTTTTCTGATAAAGGACATGATGTCGCCCCCCTTTTCCCTTAAAAAAGGGTTTTATTTCTGCTCGGTTTGAACCGAATGAGTACAACGGATGCGAGTAGACCTACTCCACCAGGAAACCCTTAAAGAAGCTCCCAGCTACCTCGGAAGGAGCTACTCGAGCCAGAGAAGTAGGATCCAGGCTGAAGAGAAAAATCTTAAAAACTAAAGGAAGGGTTGGAAATCTGACACTCAGAGAAGACGTCGAGATCAATTAGGTTTCCCATATGGAAAATCAAACGATTGTAGGATGTGTGAATGGCATAATTTTTGCGGTAAAAACTATTCGAGATTGGATGCATTCTGCTTGGAAGGATGAGCTTGGATACCTATCGGAGCTGGTGGAATTAAACAAAAACTGGTATGCTTTTACTTTCCAGAATAGTGAGCACTCCAAATGGGCGCTAGGTAAAGCCTGGAGCATCAACAACTCTCCACTTCTTCTCAAACCTTGGAGTTCGCTTTTTGACGCAAGCACAAAACGTCTTGATAAAATTTTGGTTTGGGTAAGGCTACCAACACTACCTTTCCATCTCTGGTCCTTCGATTATTTCAAAAAAATTGGGAATTTTTTAGGAGACTTCTTGGATGCAGACATGACCTTTGAAGAAACAAAACAAAGGAAGGTAGCAGGAATTCTGGTAAATCTGAACGTCAGGGAAGGTCTTGGTGAAGAATTGGATCTCAGCTGGGGAGAATACAACTATGTTAAAAAATTAGACTATGAGAACATACCCTTCAGGTGCTGAAGGTGTCATCAGTATGGCCATATTATCAAGAATTGTAAGCTTCCTTTAAGGACTAGAGGAATAGTGTATGGAAGGTACAAAGATTCTTAGAAGTTTTTTGGTTCAATGGAATCCGCTCTCAATACACAAAGGGACCAGGGATGTCAAAGCGATAACCTTACAAAAGAAATGTCTGTAGATTTTGTCCATCATTGCTCAGAGATGGCTCCTTTACGACTGGATCAATGAAGTTCACTTTTGGCAGAAGCCACTTCTTTCCTGGATGCGGGTATCTCCTCTAACCCTGCTCCTTTTATTACTGTTTTAATTAATAATTTATCTATAAAAGGCCCTGAGTGGATGATCTCTCCTTCCCTCCCCCCGCTCCCTCCCCTTGTTACTGTTCTCCCCTCCTTTTCGCCTTCCCCCTCGCTCCCTCCCTGCCCTGCTCCTTCTCCGGCCTCCTCTGCATCCTTTCTACCCCTGGATCTTCCCACTACACCCTCTGCCCCGGTCTCGAAGGATTCCACTACGTCCTCTTTTGATACCTCATCAAGGCGTTACTTCTTAAGATCCCTGAACAAAGAACACTCAGGAGGATTAGCCTTGGACCCGATCCTAATGGAGAAAAGAGGGAGAGGCAGAAAAACCCTCATTTCGAAGGCTCAGAAGAAAGCCAAGATCGATCTTTTAGTAGGAAAACATGTCTCTATTGAAAGGGCACTTAGAGCAAGGCGAACCCTAGGAAAGGGGCCTTGATGAAGTGCTGCTCTTTCAACTGTAGGGGATTGGTTGGCCCCCTCAAAATACCAACCCTAAAAAGGATGATCCTTGCAGAACATCCAGATGTCCTTCTCCTTCAAGAAACCTTAAGGGAAAGGGTTGAAGTTTTCAACAGACTCTCTATGCTACTACCAGATTGGAGTTTAATTACACTGGATTCTATCGGGAGATCAGGAGGACTAGCTATTGGATGGAACTCCCGCACTATAAAAGTCATCAACTCTTGGGGTTTTGACTCTGGCCTCGATATCACAGTTACCTCGAAGGAACTTGAAGAATCCCTCAATATTGTAAACATCTATGGACCTTGTCATAACAGAGGCCCCTACTGGGACAAATTCTTCTCCAAGTCTTTCTTAAAAGAAAAACTCTTAATCTTGGGAGGAGACTTAAATTTCTCCTTGGGTTTTAAAGAAGTATGGGGAACTCATGCGAGAACGGATCCCTTAACTAGCTACTTCACACAAAAATTGGCGGAACACAACTTTCTGGATATTGAGTCGATCAAATTCAAACCTACTTGGAGAAATAATAGAGTGGGAGAAGACAACATAGCCAAAAGATTGGACCATTTTTTGATAAAGGATACACTTCTTGAAAAATCCTTTCAATTGAAACAATGGATAGGTCACGGGGTAATTTCAGATCATTATCCGATTTTCTTTGAATTAAGAACTGGGATGAATAAGCCACCCAGTCCTTTCAAATTCAACAGAACTTGGCTCAATGATGACACTTTTTAAAAGTTGGTTAAGGATAATTGGCGAGTATATAACCCAGAGAGCAATGGGGCGGCAGGTTTACACTTTGTCAAAAATCTTCACATAATCAAAGAGAAAACAAAGAGCTGGGCTCATCAGAAAAATCTAAAGGAGGAATTGGAACTAAAAGAGCCGGAATCACAGTTAAAACTTATCTCGGAAGAAGAAGGTGGTGGTTATGACTCAACAAATGCAAAAATAAATCTTCTTAAACTAGAAGAAAGGAGAAACAAACTCTTACAGGAAAAAGAAGAAACCCGGAGATTAAAAAGCAGAGCCACATGGCTGAAGAGTGGAGATGAGAACACAAAGTTTTTCCAAGCTTATGCAAAGGGCATGAAATGCTCAAACTCAATTTGGTAGCTAAAAGACCATGATGGAAAAAAGGAGCATACTTTTGAAGGAATGTCAAGAATTGGAAAAAACTTTTTCTAGGAACTCTACAAAGCAAAAAACAAGGCCACTATCAAAGAAGTGATCTGAATGGCACATTACTTCCCCAGGTTTACAAATGAGGAAGAAAACATAATGCTTATGGAAAAGGTAACCTTAGAAGAGCTTAAGGATGTAATGATTTTTTTTTCAAAGGGACAAAAGCCCAGAGCCAGACGGATGGACAATTGAGTTCTTTCTGGGTTTTTTTGATTTTATTGGACAAGACATACTAAGCTTAGTTGAAGAGACAAGGCTTTCCAGACAAATACCACTTAGTTTAAACTCTACTTCCATTGCCCTTATTCCAAAAAAGGATAATCCGGACACCCTGGATGACTTCAGGCCAATTTCTCTGTGCAACTGTATCTACAAGATCATTTCCAAAGTCTTAGCTAGAAGACTTGAGAGAATACTTTCTGATAAAATTTCACTTGAACAGTTTGGGTTTCTGGAAGGCAGACAGATTCATGAAGCAATATGACTGGCACACAAAGCCTTACACAACATAAAGACCAGGAAGCAAAAGAGTGCGGTGCTAAAAATTGATCTATCCAAAGCCTATGACAGGGTAAGTTGGCTCTACATCCGACTGCTTTTAACGCATTTAGGCTTCACAGTTCCTTTTATCAGATGGATTATGTGTTGCATTACAACTGTGTCATTCTCAGTGCTCATAAATGGTTCAGCTACATCCTTTTTTAGACCTGAAAGGGGCTTAAGACAAGGATGATCACTTTCTCCACTACTTTTCCTTCTCGTTGCCGAAGGGCTAAGCAGGGCTCTTGCAGCAGAAAAACGGTCTAGTTCCTTTCTAGGTATCAATATCTCCAGTAATCTACAAATTACACACCTTCTCTTTGTAGACGACATCCTCATCTTCACCGCAAGAACAAGAGGGGAGGCAGAGACTCTAAATAACACTGTGAAGCTTTTCTCCAAAGCCACAGGAATGATTATAAATGAAGGAAAGTCTACCCTTACCTCCTTCTTCCTCTCAGAACTGGAAAAAAGATGGTTTCAACATTTTTTCCCTTTCGAAGAGAAAACTACTGATGAAGGTCTGAAATACTTGGGTTTCAATTTGAAACCAAATGATTACAGGAAGGAGGATTGGACTTGGCTTCTCAAAAAATTGGAGAAAAGGTTAAGTTCTTGGAGTCATAAATGGCTTTCCAGGGCTGACAGATTGGTCCTAGTAAAATCAGTATTGGAATCCATCCCAGTGTTTTGGATGTCTCTGTCTTGGATCCCAAAAGGAACTTTGGAGGTAGCGAGAAAACTCTCTTTCAGATTTCTGTGGAGTGGGAAGAAAGATATACATGTGACCCCTTGGGTAAGATGGAAAAGGATTGCAGTCCCAAAGGCACTATGAGGTTGGGGATTAAAAAATATACTTGTCTTCTCTAAAGCCTTGGCTGCTAAAGGGGGATGGCACCTACTCTCTACAAACAACTTTTGGACAAAGGTTGTCACAAGAAAGTACATTGAACCAGACTCATGGAGTCTTGGATTAGACGAGCTCAGAAAACTCTCAAAGGAGCTTCGACGATTTGGAAGGCAGTTATAAAATCTTTCCCTGTTATAGGGGATGGTCTTGTTTGGAAGGTAGGAAACAGACTTCGGGTAAGATTAGGGACAGATCCTTGGACAGGAAGCAAAGGAAAACACTGACTTTCAGAACATCTAATTTTTACTTTAAAACAAAAAGGACTTGTTTCCTTAAACTCTCTTGCTAACCAACCTTCCACTTCTCTATGGGCTCAAGGGTGGAAGTCTGCCACCGATCTTGACTTAAACATTGAGGATTCATCGGAAATGAAGAGTTACTTAACAACCCTAAAAACTTCACAGATCAGGCTAAGGGAACATGAAGATGAATTGGTGTGGGACATAAATGATTCAGGCATATACACCCCAAAGGAAGGATATTTACACTTGATACAAGAACTCTTTCAGGTAGAACCAACCTGGTGGTGGAAAAATATCTGGAAGATCAACGACCCTGCTAAGTCAAAACTTTTATGGTGGAGCATTCTATCTAACAAAGCCTCAACCCAGGACAAACTCCAGAAAATAAATTTCGTTGGACCAGGTAGATGCTCATTGTGAAAAACTGAGGGTGAAACTGCACAACACCTTTTTCTAGATTGCTCATACATAAAATTGGTTTGGACAGAAGTTTCAATTTCCCTGGAAAAAAATTTTCAGTGGGAAGGCCATACCTTAGAACAAGCCTGAAAGAACTGGTGGGAAAACACTTCATACAAAAGATACTGAATAATTCCTTTGCTGATCACCTGGGGAGTATGACTAGCAAGGAATGAAGCCATCTTCAATGAGGTGTCTATAGCTCCTGAAAAAACCTCACTAAACAGTTTGGAAATCTTCTCCTCCTCTTCTCCTCCGGAAGGAAGAAATAAGAACAAAACGATAAAAAAAGTAACAATTGAAAAATCGATACCTTGGGGTTTTTTTGACGGAGCATCCCAACAATACACCTGTGGAAGAGGAGGTTTACTATACTTCTCAGACACACACTACTACACCTTAACGTCTGGGTTGGGAATTGGAACAAATAATTATGCTGAATTTATGAGCCTCAAACTACTCTTAGCCTTTGCACTAGAAAAATAATGCAAAAACATAACAGTCTTTGGAGACTCAAAAAATGCAATAAATTGGATAAATGGGACTCAAAGATGCAACAATATCAGACTTGCCAATATTGTGGAAGACAAAAAAACTTTACAGAAAGTTTTTGATTCTTTTTCCTGTCAACATGTCTACAGGGAAAGAGATGAAGAAGCAGACAGGGCATCGAAAGAGGGCACACACATGGAAGTGGGCCACTGGAAGATCACAGAGTTCTTAAATGAACAAATTCAAGAACAACAAAGAACTTTTTTGTAAATGATTGAAACATATACTGTTTCAAGATATTGGTTTGCAAAAACTATGAAAGATACTATGGGACAAAGAAGACAAAACTACATGCTCTGAAGTATTACAGGTTTTGTAATGATTTTGAAAAATCCTACGGGATGAAGAAGATAGAACTATATGCTCTGAAGTATGCAGACATACTATATCACATGAATACACTATTAGGTGTATCTACAAAATGTAATTTTGATCATCATAATGAAAAATTACGCTTTTTTCTACGGAAAAAAAATGATGCTTAATTAAATTAGTTAACAATACTAATTGATTAAATAAAAATTAAATAATCAATATACTTAAAGTAATAAAAATAATTAAATCATTACGTCACAATGTTAATGCTAAAACAATGCAATTTCGATGCTAATATGACTCAAGTTAGACACATTTTGGTTGAACACAACGCACTTGTGATGCATAGGATGAAATTTTGATGCATATGTACACATTTTGGTTGAACACAACGCACTTGTGATGCATAGGATGAAATTTTAATGCATATGTGACACTAATTTGATGAAAATGACTATAATATGATGCCAATAAATGCAAAATAGATTATAATGATGCAAAAGGGTGGAACATGCGCTGCGCGATGATGCTAATATGACACCAAAGCATGGTATTGTAGTAGTGGTGGGAGTTGGAAAGCATGCCCAAGAGAATTGAGTATGATGAATATGTGAATTCACAAGAGGTATGAGAATGAAATGAAGGACTCTCACATTTTACCAGATTGGTTGTACTTTGCCCATGCTCCATAATCACGTGAGGTAGACCTCCCCCACCAACCTCTTCATACATATGTTTGGATTTCTAAGTCAAAGATGATGGATATTGGCCTTCATTGAAGGCAAATGATGGAAAAAATGAGAGTTTCTAAGATTAAATTTAGTAATAGAGGCTTCCTTTCCCATGGCACCCCTTTCATCTTCCACTCTTTTGGATTCATAAACCCCTTATGCTCCTCAAAACCATCTTGGACCATTATTTATTATATTATATTCTAGGATTTCATTTTTACAAAGTATAGAGTTGTACCATGGTAACTCTATAACACTATCCAACATAATGTATATTTATAGACTATATATGCTTAAAGATTATCTAATTTTGCCTTTACCTTGAACTTTGCACTAAGAGTCAAACATTTCCACCACAAGGTCATTTATTTAATCTTGCATGACTTGATTCCAATTATTATTTTTATTTTTTCTTTGGAGTATAATTTGTCTTGCCCTTATGCTCATAAGTGAGAATACGATTGTTGGTACCTTTCCACCCTCCAACAATAATTGGCTCATGAAGAGTGAACATGTCACAAGCGAGATTTGAACTTGGGTAGAAAGGATAACATCTCCCTTCTCAACCACTCACACTAAACCCAATTGACATGGCTCATATCGAGTGATTATAACCATGCATTTATAATTTATATCAATCAAATCCAATACTTTCCAAGGGTAAAAAATAGGATATTACATTCTATCATCAAATGAGTGCAAAAAGGATGGGTAACAATGTTTAAGAAAAGATCATCCTAGTGGTAGACAATGAAAATGAAGGTGACTAGAAGTCTCAAGTGTAATGGTGCAGAGGGAAAATCTAGGTTTGAATATAATGGTTAATTTTAACTATGAAATAAATTAAGTCTAACTATCAATGCCTGTAGGCACGCCTGTCTGCCATATTGACCAAAAAAGAGGAGGGATCTAGCAAGGTAGAGAGTTGTATATATAAATTAGACTTAAGTCACTTGTTTACATAATTATTGACTTTGGACACATTCCCATACCTTTAGGGAGATGAGTCCATTATGTATGAATGGTGAAATTAATGTCTTTTTCATAATGAATCTAATTGCTTATCATGCACCATTCTTTATTATTATTTCTCGTTGTTATTATTGTTATAATTTATCATGGTATCATATTAGCACTACTACAATATGGGACAATAACATTGCTAAGTTGCATCACTATAGCCCATTTATCCTTTGTTTAAGTGTTTTTACTAATGCATGTTGGTTTTTTGTGACATGGTTGTGTCACATTTGCACCGTATGAACGACACTTTCCTCACATCATCTTTGTGACGTGGTTGCATTGATGTGCATCATGTTTGTGTCATTCATGCATCACTGTAATATGTCACACATCCTATGCTTCATATTTGCATTGTGTTCAATCAAGTTAATGTCTTATTTACAATTATATAGCAATGTGTTAACATCATAATAACATTATGACATTGTTTTCAATAAAAAAACTACATGTTATGAAATTGTGGTCATATTTGCACACAATTCCAATGCTAATCTTCCAAGGAGTTCCAACTAATCATTGAAAAGTGTGTTGTCTACAAGTGACCTAATGTGAGCAATCATAAAGTCAATGTGAAGGGAACAATAGAACTTGATGTGAAGAATCATAATGTAACTATGAAGGGAAAGATATAAAATAAGAGGTTGCAAACATATGTATATATATATAGGAAAAATCATACATCCTCCATGTCAATTGGGTGTAGCTCGAGTGGTTGTGAGGAAAAAGTTGTTATCCTCCCCACCTGGGTTCAAATCTCACTTTGTGATATGTTTGTTCTTAGTGATCTAGATGTTGATGAGCTATATATGATATATTCATGAATTGTTGACCTAGCCTTATGCTATGAAAAATCTAGGGTTTGCCTTGGGTACCATTCTTAGAATGAGGGAAAGTTCTTGGGTAGGTTCTCCCAAGATATATTACCTTAAAAAACATACATCCTCATTGAAACCCCTTTCTTCTCTTCAAAATTTAGGCTAATACACTACATTGAAGAGACAAAACCACCACTCAAGCTACTACTAAGTACCTAATGTTGTCATATACCACCTAACCTAGATTCATGCTAAATAATTCTTCCCCATCAATTTATTGATTTCGATGTGCTTGATAAGACATACTCAATAACATATATAATAGTATGGAATCAATTTTTATTGTGTTTATAGTTTTTGTTTTCACCATTACCTTTGGATTCATTACTTCCCTTCTTATCGTCATCCCCTCCTCCCTTCTTGTTTTCTCCACAATCCTTCTTCTTCTCACCACCATCATTATTATCTCCACCACCACCACCTTTCTTCTTCTCCCCTCTTCTTTTTTCCCACATCCTTCTTGTCCCCTTCCTAATTGTTTCCATCCTTCTTATGTGGAATGATATCCATATATATATTTTTTTTGTGTCGAGATATAATGGCTCATGGTTGTTATTATAATTAATGAATAGAAGGATTGAATGTAAGGATTACATTGAGCTATACATATTTTTTATTATTGTTGGTTGACCAAGAGGGGAGTTGTGGGATCTGGAAGCCAAGATAGAAAATGTTTCTTTCAAATTGTAGTTTGTATATTCTAAAGTAGAAATCATGTTCGACAAAGTTACGAAAGTTCTACCTTAGATGTGGGTTGATATACTTAGCTATTTCATTTCCATTATGATATTCTTGTTCTTGAATGTGGTGATTGGAACCACTATTGTTACTTCTAGAATGCACCAACACAACAACACTGGAAGGGGCTTCAAGAGAAATCCATCTCTATTATACAAACTTAGTACCTTCAATTTATCTAGAGATAAGATTGAGTAGGTAGTCAAGTTTAAATCAATAAGAAGAAACAAACATGGTATATAATATAGTAGCATATGAAGAGAAAAGAAGGGCTAAAATGTAAAGATTAGAGCAACTTGTATATATATATTTTTTGTTTTTGGTTGACTAAGGGGGAGTTGTGGGATTTGGAAACCAAGCAAGGTTTCTTTTGCTTGTGGTTTGTTTATGGCAAAGTAAAAATCATGTCGGAGACAATTATGGAAGATGTGTCTCAAATGTGGGTTTCTATGCTTAGTTGGTTCACTCTCATTGTTCTATTCACAATATTGAATGTGGTGATTGGAACTATTGTTGTTAGTTATGGATAATGAAAATTTTAAGAACCACCCCTAAGTGTATGATAAATCAATGAATTTACAGATACATGGAGAGTTTTGAAGACTATTTTTTTCAATTATGTGTGTGTGTGTGTGTGTGTGTGTGTGTGTGTGTGTTTGTGTGTGAATTGGGTTTAACTCTGGTGGTTGGGAGGAATGATTGTTATCCTCTCCACCCAGGTTCAATTCCCGTAAGTGACATATTGAGCTCTTAACAAGTATATTATTGTAATGGCTTCGAGCCTTGTTGTTGGTCGACCTTGTGCATTGAAGATTCTAGGGTTTACTTTTGACACCATCCTCAAAATGAGGGGAAGTACTCATGTTTTTTCCCTAGGATTTGTAACCTGGAATATGTGTGTGTGTGTGTGTGTGTGTATACACACATAATGAATATTTCATTGAATTATAAAATCTAGTGAATTCTTAATAAATATTTCATTGAATTATAAAATCTAGTAAATTCTTAATAAATATTTCATTGAATTATAAACAATTGTAAAGTTTTGTCGAATCTTTTACTAAATGTCATTGCCACAATATCATGGATGTTAAAAAAATATGTAAAATTGCAAATTAATGTAATTTATGTTGAAATGTTTTAACTAGGGAAATTGCAACACATGGCACTGCGCACGCGCACACACACACAAGTGTAGAACATATTGTGAAATAATGGGGAAGGAAACACTAATACAAATGTTTCATTCAATATAACCTTATGATTACAAAGTTGCTTTGATGCACCCTTTAGAGCCATCTCCACCTCTACTTGGATGACTTGTTAAATGTGGTCCAAAATTAGCATATGCAAATATGACAAGAAATTAAATCTCAACCATGATTAATACACTAAATAATATGATAAACCTTTTCCAATCAGCACCACCTATTAAAATAGTGTAGTATTTATCTCAACGATGATTATCTCATAGTGTAGTATTTATTAAAATTTTTGAACTTGTAAACACAACATATAATTTCCACCTCCGATGGACAAAACAATAGCAATACATAACTTATGATACAAGTCAAAACAATGATAAAGGCATTCCAACCAATGTACAATGCAATACTACATTTCCAAAATCATGACAAAGACTAAAACAACGGCCTTGAAATATACCTCCATCTACAAGGAATGCCCTTTGGAAGTATCCCATTCATAAAGCTTAGAGATTAAAAGAATAGTTAGCCTTTAACATATTTTGTCAACTAGTATTGTTGGATGCCTAGACAAATAACTCCATTAGAAACGATTCTCTACTAAAAGTTCTCGATGGAGAAAATTTTAGAGGCTAAATTTCACCATTTGACTAATTTTCATTTTTCTAAAATGATTTGTCCATTTCCATTTTTTTTCCAATATATATATATACATATGAACTAAAGAGTATTTGTATTAAGAAGAGTTGTGCCAGGGAAAACAACATTCATATAGGTCTACAAAAAAGAGGCTTACAACCTAAGAGTATTTCTAGGACTAAAACTAAGATATCAAAATATAGGGTCATTTCCAAATAATTTCCTTGTTATTTTAGATTAATTACATCTTTGTAAAATTGTCCTAAACACCACAACTTTGAAATACATTAACTATATAGAGGCAAAATCTTGATAATCTGGGGCTCTAGATTGATGCTGAGGCCCTTCTTCAATGTCCATGGGGGCAATTCCATGGTCGTCATTACCAATAACATTGCCAGTGCCATTGTCTTGAGGAGAAAATTTTCCATGGTTGATTGATGTTGAGGCCAAGTGCTAAGGATAAACTTGGGTCTTTAATTGTTGAATATCCAACTCCATGTTATCCATCTTCCATGTCAGAGTGGCCAATGCTACCTCAAATTCCCAAAATTTAGTGTCCATCCTCCAAGTCAAAGTGGCCAAGGCTACCTCACATTCCCTGAAATTAGTCGAAAGATGTTGCAAAGTAAAACTATTCTCTTGGGCAATTTCTTCATGGCACCGAAGAAACTTTTTAAATTCACTCCAGGATGGTTCCATCGCTACCCACTACAACCAGAGGCTAGAATTTCTCCAACCCCTAGGGATGTTGAATCCATAACCATAGATAACAACATAATGCAAGGCACGATGAAAGGGAATCAAATGAAATAGAAAACAACCAATACCGAGGCTAGATAACAGAAATCGAGAGACCATAAGGAACTTGGAAAGAGTAGCCAACAATAACATCTGGGAAGAGACACTTTCATTAATTTCCCCAATCGAAATCAACATGCCCGACAGAGTGGGCTCCCTAGAAAGAGAACCCATTGAAACCCAACACAGAAGCTTGAAACCCCACTTAAAACCAGAGAAAGAAGCCCTCATATACACCAACAATGAATCCATGTCTTGTGCCATCACACCACCTATAGAGAGACTCATGGAAAAATTAATTCTTACACATATAACATTAATCCACGAATGTGCGAGAGGGGGATCACAAAATCTAAGAAGACTCATCATAATACATGTCCAATTGCACAAGGAATGAGGGGGAAGAAATGGAATGTGCATAACACCCCTTTCTCCATTTATGTTTATAACACCCCTTTCCATTCTAGAGACAACCTTAACCCAATGGTCAACTAGGGGGTTTAATTCTCTTCTAATGTGATGGATCTTGAACTCTGCAAAGCTTGCACCAAGGGATAAGATGCGATAGATTATGCCATTTAAGGGATTATTTTCGATTTGGTTTCTTTTAGCTATCACTTGAACAACCATCACAGAGTCTCCAAAAACTACAATTTTGGTGATGTTGCGCTCTTTTGCTATACACAATCCTTCTTATAATGCATAAGCTTCAACGATTAGTTGAAGCTATCCCTAAACCCCACATGTAATAGACTATGATATTTCCTCTGGGATCAAGGAGACTCCCACCTGCACCTGCCACCCCATTTTTCCAAAAAATGTTTGTCCAAATTCTATAAGATAAAATGATTTTACTAAAAAAATCGATGAAATTTTCTAGAAACAAAAAAATCATCATAATTTTTAATATTTTTAAAAAATATTTCCAAACATTTTATAATTGGCATTTTAAGACCTAGTAAGATTTGTCAAGGTTTCCACACTTTAATATCAGTATGGATCCTTGACATTTCCCTTATATCTTGGCCTCTTTAATGTTTTGTATGAGCAAAAAACTCATGCTCAAGTGCTTTGTATGCATCTACCCTTTGGTGAGGATTCACACACACTTATTGAGAAGGTAAAAGAGAGTCAAAATCTTAGGAAAGTTGAGCCTCTTAGTATTTTTCCCACACCAATCTTCTATCGAAACAACATTTTCAAATGTAGTTGCATATAGATCCTGTGGTAAGTGCCCAAACCTTCATGGTAAATTCATTGGAAATCCCTAAAACTTTATTTTGTAAGATAGGAAATAGTAAAAGTGATCAAGAAAAAAACATTAGCATAACATCTTTGCAAGTTTAATTAGCAACTCCTCAAATTATTACTAAACTAGAAATGCATACCAAAGGCAAAGAAATCTCCTGATAATGAAGCTTAACCATCTTCCACATTTCTTACTTGCCACACTTTTTCATAAATTTCTTTGATAACTTTGCAATCCTACGAGACTAAGGATTTGCCAAAACCAAAAATTCGAATTTAGAACTCAGTAAACAATTACAATGTTTTGGAGCTTCCTTGATTAGAAACTAATGTTTCAACAAATAGTTTAAAAAAATACATACTACTCAATGTTGGTGTCTAAGAATGGAACCTTCCCAATCATGAAATAAAGTAGGATAACACTAGCTATTGTATGTGGAGAATGAACTCCTATGGCTGGGCTAGAAGCCAAAACATAGTGATTGACCCAAAGAACTAAATCTATCCCCAAAAGACAGTTAAGAACTTGTAACTAACTAACTAGCTAACTAACTTGTAACGAGAAGGAGGGAGACCACCCTGGATCCTATCGTTTGATGTAGATCTCTCACGTGAATCTTTGCTCCAACGTTCCACTCCAAAACTTTCTTTAACCACCTACAGACAAGGAGGATGAAAACTGCAAGGTAGGTAGTTAAAAATAACTAACTTTTAAATATACTAATTGAAAATAAACACATTAGTACTCTAGATAATCAAATGCTAAGATATAACAATAATGAATCAAAACACGAGACTGGAACTAGAAAGAGAGCTCTTTATTATGTTAACATCAAAGTCAAGGAAAATACGACGTGTAACCACTATGACGCTACTCCGGAACCGACATCCAGGTTCCTCTAGCCGGGCCAATGAACAGTAACTCACACCTCCTAATTCTTTGCTCAAGATAGGTCCAAGAAAGAGAAGGAGTCTCTTTCTGACATGATAAATGAGAAAAGACTGCTGGAAACAAGGGTTTCCATAACCGAAGGGAATATCTCGCACACACGGGGAAAGGGGTTTGCAGACTCTAGCAACAAAAGGCCAACTTACTGATGCTTCCAAGAATGATGATCTCTCCTCTACCCATTGGAATCCTTTTATGCTCCAAATAATTGGTTAGAGTAGTTATCCACGAGAAATAGGGGGTCAGGAACCATAGGAACCCATAAATCCCACCCAAAAATTCACAATTTTATAGTTTTTTTGGCCAAATAAATGCATATGCACTTTGCTGAAGAGAAACTAGCATACATATGTGTGATGTATAACTATTAGGGCTCGTATGGATTGAAATTGTTTTTTTTTTTTTTTTTTAAGAATTTCCGAGGAGGAACAAAGGGGGATTGTGGTCTGCAAGTAGGAAAGGGATTTAACAATCAGGCCAACATGTGCATCTATGCTACGAGGTGAAAAAATATGTTATAACAGATCCCCCCTAATGTGTGAGTTCAGAAGAGCGACTGATGGCCGAAACAAATTATGAAATCCAGGAGGGGAGTGTGTAGTAGGCCTAGACGGAGTTCATCGAACACTAGTTCAGAACATAACCTACATCAAAAAACAAGTAACAATACTCTCTTCCCGAGGTGAGCATACCCATGCTCAAGAGTGACAAAATCATGGCCACCAAATCAAGTACAATGCAGATCCATGAGATATGTATATAAGCAGTGATCATGGTCACGAAAAATGAGTACACAATGCATCCATGTCAAAATAAATCATAGCCACGAAGAGATACACAGTGGATCTATGTCTCAGAATCAGAGGAGGATTTCTAGAAACAAGAGCTGTATAAACTGATCCTCCACAAGTACCAATGTCATAGAAAAGAAGTCGTATTGTCCAATGCAACTCGAGCAACAACATAAAAGAGATGATGCTACTATAGACCCGAGGTCTTCAAAACAAGCCGTCGATGGTACAAGTCTACACCATGCGAATAGATGTGTTGAAGTCAAACATAGTGAGACACCATTTGATTACTAGTCATTGATGTATACCATTAACAAACACAAGACAATCTACTGATAATAATAATGGGTGTCAAGGTACCTAGTACATTCTAGAAAGTGTGAATGAATGAGCTGACATCGAACACTTGTAGAATCTATCGATCAGGCAACATTGAGGTATTCCCATTTTCAATAGCGAGGGAACTTGCCACTGATGACTGCAAGTCCCAAGGTACTAAAAAAATCTAGATCCCAATCCCAGAGCAAAATGAGTTGAAGTCAACCATAAGAGATCCACTGGAAAGAGGGCATTAAGGCATCCCCCATCATCCAACACAAGGAACAATAGAAGGTCAAAGATTTTGAAGGACTCAAACGAAATATTGGACATACAACTGGGTACATCTCTCACATGCACTAGATGGAATAACAGATAGAAGAGACCCTCTGAGCAATGGATAATAATGAAAATCATCGACAGAGGTGAGAAATTCCACCAATGAGGAAAATGAAACCTAAAGTATTGCACGAATCCCAAACTGTGAATAAGGTCTTGACATCAAACACATGGGAAACCACTCAGTCAATGACCAATGATGGAATGTCATCTATTGAGCGCAAGGTAACCTATTAATGATGAAAATCAGGGTGCTACTCTAGGTCAAACTCTTAGAGAAACATGCCATAGTTGATAAGAGATGACCCATCAATAAGAAGTCAATGGGGACCTTCCATACTGGCATGAGTATACGACAAATATTATTGCCGATTCTAAGAAGCAATTGACATATGTTGAAGTTTGAGTAGCTTCAGAGTATATTCTTAATGTTTCAATATTGTATTAGACCAAGACAAAACCCTAAAGAATTACATTATGTTATATTTGTAAAGTTGGCCCTATTGTGCCTGTTAGCACAAAAATTTGCATTATCAAATTTGGTCCTTTTGCAACATTAGTTTTGCAGTTTTAGTGAAATAGATCATTACGTAGCACTCATTTTGTAGCACCTGCGAGAAGTCAACTAATGACGTTATTTTGGTCAACAAAGCAAAGGTTGAAAGGGCAAAGGTTTGTAACTCTGTGCAAATAAAAAATTGGTTTTAAAGTCAAATTTGGCTCTCGGGTTCATGAACACGTTTTTGTTGATAATTTTTGTAAAAAAATATGGGGCCCGAGGCCCAATCTCTCTTCAAGTCCACCAAGCGCTTGCTTTGCAAGCCAACACAACACACAACATCAAATCAACGACCAAGACCAAGAGCCAAGACACCAAGGAGAGGAGCATATTGTTTGCACAATGTGTCAAAATGCATTGTGGATGCAAGAGTATATAAAGGGCTATTATGTTGTTTTCCCTCGTGTATGTGGTATTAATCCCATATGAAACAAATTAAAATGCACAACGTTCAGTTAAAACCCTAGCGCCAAGTGTCCAAATGAACGCACGTTAGGAAGATGACAGTTGTTAAGGGAAGGATCACCAAGGTCTATAATATTCAGCTACAGGATATCACCTGAGGAATTACAGGTGTCGACCGTGTTGAAGATGTCAATATTTCAATCTTAGTAATGCCACGCATCATGAGTTCAAACGCCAAATGTCGAGCGAAGTATCATTTGCGCTAACATCATGTATGGATGCTTGGGATTCACAAACTTTAGATTTTACGCAAAGACACTTGCATAGCTTATCACCTCACAAGGATGGGAGATCTTATAAAATACCGTTGACCTTGTTGAAATACAGATCATGATCCATATTGGTATGGATGATGATTCAAAGACGATAGCAGTAAAGGTCATCAAATAGTTTACCATGAAGTATAAATGCTTGGAAATAGATCTAGATGGGATATATATAAGTGCATACTTCTACTCAAGAAAGATAAATATGCAATAGTTAAAGTGTAATTTAACAAGGACGTGACCATCATATTGGTTGCTCTGTTGGTGATACAATTCCTTATATAATTTGTTATGAAAAGGGATCCAGAGTGGGATCAACAACATACATTGTGGAAAGGACAAGACATCCAGATGAGTTGAAAAGGGACAACTAAAACTGGATGGTTGATAATGATTATAATCTATCTCAGTAGATTCATTATGTTGTTTCTAGATTATGTGCACCTATCCAAGGCACAAGCCCAGGACGTCTTGCAGATTGTCTTGGACTGGACTTATCGAAGTTTGAACCAAAAACGAGTTTTGAAGCTATCAATAGAGAGCCAGTTACCGCATTTCTCTTGACTCTCCTGGATGATGATGAAAGATACTATGACTGCAAGCCATTCTTGATAGTATGCTCGCATTTCGCCTCAAGTTTTGAATATCCTAGTGTCGCAATGCATAATTAAAAGTTCTGAAAATCATACAACAAACTATGGAGATAACAAACAAGATGAAACATTACCCAAGACATCAAGGGAGGTAACTGAGAAGTATTGGTGCTCACTCCATTGTCCGAAATGTCAAGATGAGGATGTTTCCAAATTAAAAATTATTAGTGTTGGACTCTTAAATGATGTGGGGTGTGTGGGGAATAACTTATCCGAGGACTTTATTAGTGAAATGTGCCAATTTGGAGCTTCAGAGTCGCATTGCATTGCAACTTTGTTGGTGGTATTGCATCACATGAAGTTATCAAGCTTATTACAAAGCAATTTGTTTCTCTTTCCAGGACATTCATATTTAATGTTATTGATCACAAGTCACAACTGCTTGCACTATAAACAAGCTTTACATATCCTTTCACATACACTATTTCATAAATATGACTTTGAAATTGCAGAGTGGAAACAAAGTTTTCGCAGCAAGCTTGTATACGCTACGAAAGTGTTGAAAGAAAAGTTTTGCAAAGTTGTCACCAACACGCTGTGAAATTGTACAGTCAGCTAGAACTGGAGTGCATTTGATTGCCAACTGGAACAAACCTCCTCCAAATCTTCAGGTGAACGAAAGAGACAAGTGTTCTATCATCAGATCTTGTAGCTTGATGCATCTTGGAAGCATTAACTAGCCTAGAAAATACCCTAGAAATTAGGGATTGGTTATGTTATATGTTGTAACCTTTTGCAACGAACTCCTAGGATGAAGGGAATCCTATAAAACTAATTGATATCAAATTCCTAAAGGGAAATGGGTAAGGATAGGTTATATATTCAAGAATGTTCAATGACAGAAGGGTTCGGTTGGAGTGAGAGAAGCTCGAGAGAGCTGAGGGGCTCAACCCTGGGTTTTGGAAATCATGCTGTAAAACTTCTATTTTTTCCTGAATTTTATGCTATATGTCTTGATCGGAGAATCAATGGTGTCTGCTAATTAGTGTGTCTTTCCCTTGCGCTTTTTTTTAATTCTTCCTCCTGATTAAATATGATGATGTCTTATACCTGATGTATCAAGGGTCGATGTATTTCAGATTTATGAGTAGTAGATGATCTGATGTAAATGCATGTCTTACATAAGTTATATTTGATCATTTTAATTCTGTGCTAGGATTGATTTATAGTTATTGAATCTTCTGCTGAGTGAATGTGTTGATTAAAACTGATGTATGATTGACATGTTCATGGATGTGTCTCCTTCATTTCTTCATATCTCCTAAAACCTTGAAATTGTTGAGAATTGGATACAATTGCCTCTTTTGCGAGAGTATAGTTTGTATTTGGAAAGACTTGTTGTGTTAACTCCATGCCCATTGGTGTAGACTACCGATCTGAAGTTTGATGCCCTCTCCCTTTCTCAATCAGTCTAGCTGATCCACCAAGCAAAAACCCTATTTAAATATTCGGATTTTGATGGGTACTGATCTTATCCTTATAGTAGCCTAAGGGTGTCTTCTAGTGCTAACAATACCTTTGTAAAAGTCGACCCTATTGTGCCTTGGTAAAAGTCAATTGTAAATTATAAAGGTAAAGTGTACAAGTTGGCGCTGACCTATTTATGGGTGACTCAACTTGTATTTATAAGAGGCTAGGGGCCTCACTTGGAGAACACACAACACAAGCTCTCTAACACAAGTAAGAAGTGCGCAAGTCTGAGGAGGAGACACAACTACAAAGGAAGGGTGTTCTAGTGAAGGGTTTTGGTTCTCTGCTGGAGGACTATCTTGGTCTAGTGGTGCGCTACCCTATTCTAGTTAAGGTTTCTGGTTTATCTTCTGTTTGGTGAGTTCTCTCTTGAGAGAGACATTGTACTTGTTGAAGAATCTATATTAAAGAAGATTTGTTGGGTTTTCTTCCCCACGAGGGTTTCCCAGGATAAATCTTGTGTATACTGTGGATGTCTTTCTTTTAGTGATCCTTATGCATGCAATTGTTGTTTTAATAACTTAAAGAATATTGTATACACTTAATTGCTTAAGAGAAATTTTAACATGGTATCAGAGCGGGCCTGAAAGAAGCCATTTGCACAATCTAGAAAAACTCGCTTGGGAAGCTAAGACCATAGGAAGACTCTCCTAACCCTAACACATCTTTCCTTGGGTTTAGATTCTCAGTTTGATGAAGTTTCAAAATCTGCAACTTGTGTTGCAACTGGACAAAACCCTAGAAGGTGATTTCTCCCACTTTCTGGAGGACGTTGGTTAAAGTAAAGTTACCTAAGAGCTCGCCTAAGGAGGGCGCACCTTTCCCTTTGAGCATAATTCCAAAATTCAGATTTTGAAAATTAAGGTTTTCTCATAAACCCTAGCTCAAGACGTCTTGGCAGTTGCAGATTGAAGTTGGAGCAGTTCATCTTAGCCTCGCACACTCTTTGGTAAGTTCAAAACCTTTCTTTGAAAAGTTTTCATTTATCTTATTACCGTTCAAGAACAAGATGACACCTAGTACCAAGCTTGATGAAAAGCTTGAGGGTGTTGATAACTTCTGAGCATGGAAGTATAGAGTGATGCTCATTCTAGAAGAGAATGATCTAGAAGATTTCGTCAAAGAAGAAGTTACAGACCCTGACGACGATGAGGCCAAGGCAATACACAAAAATAACCTGGTTAAGGAAAAGAGAATCATTATCGATTCTATCAAGGATCGTTTGATCCCTCGTGTCTCATCATTGACAACTCTCAAGCAAATGTTTGATGCCTTATCCTGATTGTATGAAGGAAAGAATATCAACCGAAAGATGACCTCGAGGACACAACTCAAGAATGTGAAGATGTAGAGTTCATAAACTATCCAATCATACTTCACAAGGGTGTCTCAAATCAAAGAACATCTTGAAGCCATTGGAGACACAATCGAAGAAGCATAATTAGTAATGACTACCTTGAATGGTCTCCCCAAATCTTGGGAATCATTCATTCAGGGAATATGTTCAAGAAAAAGGCTAACAAGGTTTAGCAGACTATGGGAGGATCACACCCATGTAGAATCTATATTGGCAGCAAGAAAAGAGAAACTAGGTGATGAAGAAAATCAAGCTCTAGCATCTCATGCTAGAAAAGAAAAGAGCGAGAAGGAAGTTCATTCACACAAGAAGCCTCATGGATTACAAAAGACTCAAAAGTTTAAGAAGGATTTCTCAAATTATAGATGCTTCATCAGTCAGAAGATGGGACACATTGCAATAAACCGTCCCAACTCTAAAGGTCAGGTCAGAAAAGGAAAGTATAAAAGACATCATGCTCATGCCACAAAAGATGATGAACCTGATCAAGAGAGAACCAAAGAAGAAGAATCAAGCGAATAATATGTTTTGATCTCAACTCTTACAGATATAGTCACTCATGGAAAAATCACTCATGGAAGAGACACGTGACTTATTGATAGTGGTGCTTCTAAGCACACAACAGGTTACAAGGATTCCTTCTCAAGATTAGTTTAGAAGGATTCACCTCAAAAGGTGAAGCTTGGTGATGACTATTAATATCCCATTAAAGGAGTAGGAGAAACATCCCGTTATAACCCTATATTTCATAGTATCACTCGGTGATTGAAATTTCTTACTCCAGTCATATTTCATTGTAAATAATATTTCATTTTGCAAATGATTTACAAAAACAAAAAAGAAAAAGAAAAAGACAAAAGACAAAAATAGAAAATTGAAAAGAGGGTATATAAGGAAAAAGACAAAAGACAAAAATAGAAAAAGGAAAAGAGGGTATAAAAGGAAAAAGAAAAAGAAAAGAAAAGAAAAGAAAAGAATATAAAACCCCATCAAAAATAAATTTAGTTTGAATCATATTGTATAATCATGATCAAACTTGTTGAATTTATGTTGATAGGTTAGAGAATAAGTTTGGTCAAACTGTTTAATCTTGGCCAAATTAGTTAGGTTAGAGTAATAATTAATCCAACAGTCTAAGCTGGATTAATATGTTAGATGC
>ML859895.1:0-11235 GCA_009831015.1 Picea engelmannii
CCACTGCAAAGTCCTTGCAATTGAGCGTTCTATTGAAAAGGGGAAAGGCAGCAAATGCCAAGGCTTTGCAATGGTGGGATCTGAAAGGATTGACCCTCCTGCGACACCTATCATTAACACTTGATGCTCCTTCAACGCAGGGTGAAATTCGACTGGAGGAGGGGACTTTTGAGAGCATGGAAAACATGCGGGCCCTGTCCTTCAAATATATTGATTCTTCTAAAGGTTCTCGCGGCATCCTCCATCTTCCCAAGGACATTCAAGCCATCCATCTTCCCAAGGACATTCAAGCCATGCACCGCCTTGAAATTCTTCATCTAAAGGGCTGTGTAGTTGAGGACTGGATCTTTCGGCTTCAGAACCTCATGGAGCTGGAGTTATATGGGGATAACGGCTCGACTCGAAATTATATAGGGCTCCAAAGTATTCCTAATTTGAGAAAGCTAAAATTATCGATCAACTACAAATGCGAAAAATTTCCACAGGAGTTTGAAGGAAGTGGGGCATTTCCGAAGCTGGAAAACTTCGTCATCAAACATTTTGACAAATTGGAAAACTTTCCCTCCTTGAAGGATGGAGCAATGCCACTGTTGAAGTGTCTGCAAATGAAATACTGCTGTCAGTTGAAAGATATCACCAAAGCATTACAGAGGCCTACTAGCATTCTTGAAGAAATAAGGGTGAAAGGATGCCCAATATGGGAAGATGGCATCTGGAAGGACAAGCGTACATGGCAGCTTTTGGAAGACCGTCCCGTCAAATTGACAATAAACGGCTATACAATATCCTGGGAATTAGGTCAAGTTATGAATTCATCATATGGAAATCGTTTCGAAGCAAGAGAAAAAATAAGACGCTCCTTGCTTCTATGCAAAACAGCGGTTCGCTTATTACCTCATCCGCAGCAGGAGTGATTGTAGAGAGGACCCACCAAAATGCCTACTGGTAAGTCCTAGTTCTGTCCCCCTCCAAGAAAGCACGGTGGTTGCAGAATGAGTGTTTGAGTCTGAAAGTTATATGGTTGAATTCAAGTATTAATGAATGGTCTCAAATATGGTTTGGTTTTGTTTAGTTTTAACTTTTAATCATCTTATGTTTTTGTTTATTAATTGGATAATCTAGTGTTTTCTTTACCATTTATAAAAATCTTTGTCATTCGAACACTAAAAATCAATGCATGCAGACTCATCCATTCACTAAAGGAATAGCTAAAGGAATGTATTAAGGCATAAAAATCTATGCAATTCGAACACTGAAAATCTTACAATTTACAAAATCATATGTGTTGAGCCTATGGATAAGCATCAGCTGCAGGTCAATGCTGCTTTTAGAGCTTTGCGGGGTAGCAAATCTCGAAGTCGTTGGAATTTGCAGAAATGCTTAAGTAACGTGCTAGTATAAACTGCACCCAAAGACTGCCGTCACCTCTGGATCGGTCAATTGCTGGCATGCCCGAAACATTAAGTGCCCTCGTCGATCTGATTCTCAAACTCAAGAAGAAAATAGGATTGATTCGTTGATTTTTTTAAGGTGTTTTTTAAGCTCATTTTGCAGTAAATGATTCGTTGATTTTTTTGAAGTAAATGAGAAATATTGGGCCGAAAATTTTAGACATAAATAAAGTTTTATAATGATCAAGATTTGTACAGGGTGAAACAACTCTTTTAGGGATTTTGCCCAGGCATTGATTGAGTTTTATAATGGTTAAGATGATAGAGTTTTATAATGATTAAGATTTGTAGATGGTGAAACAATACTATTAAGGATTTTGCCGAGGCATTGATAGAGTTTTTATAATGATTAAGATGATAGAGGTTTATAATGATTAAGATATGTAGATGGTGAAACCATACTTTTAAGATTTTGCCCATGCTAATAATTATCAAAATTTTGTCCAATAGTCCTAATAACATTGACTTTCTACAGTGCTGGACTTTCACACTTTGTGTCTGGCTGGATTCCCGCTACTGGAGAAAAGTTTGATTCAAGATATGGCCAGCTCCATTTTTGTTTCACCTGGGATAGCTAGCTAGAACGCCCTCCATTTATTGAATATATCGGCTTCAGCAAATTTAAAATGACTTGATATGATCAATATTTTGACGATGTTAAATATTTGATTTTCCGTTTTGGCAGCGTCGAAGGTCGGCAACAACAGATAATTATGGATGGGCACAGAGAGGAGCGTTGCAGGCCTCACGGGCATGAAGAAAGAAGGGCAAGTCTCGTCACCACGAAAAATTAAAAAATGGGCAATTGCAGAGACAGTTGCAGCTTCATAATTAACGGACGAGAGGTTTAGCTATTTTGGCTCCAGGAAACTAGCAAAGGATTGCGTACTATAGTTTTACCCTTTAAGTGGTTTTTGTATTCCAAAAATCACTTTTGTAGCCAGGGGCGCAGATGCCCCACCAAGCCAATGCCAATGTTGTTATTAACAATGCAAGTTTTTCTTAGGTTTTAACTATTTTTCAATAACAATGCAAGTTTCTGGGTTTTAACTATTTTTCAATAACTTTTCGAGAATGTTTTCTATATCTAAGCCTTTAGCCTGATTCAAGTTGTTATTAACAAGGCAAGATTTTCTTAGGTTTGAACTATTTTTCAATAACTTTTTCAGAATGTTTTATATATCTAAGTCTTTAGCCTGGTTCCCCATAATGTAATGAAAATGCTTTGTTGCATTAGAAAGAAGTTTAATTATTTTGCAGAAATCGGATAGCTACCGCGTCGTGGGTGTGCTGAAGTGTGCAGAAGCAAAGGAAATACAGAAAATAACAGACAGAATGTTTGTATTGCTCCATGATAAAATGATTACAACTGCCTTGTTTTTATAGAGATCTTGGAAGGCTCTATCCAGATAGCACTGCTCTGATACCACGATGAAGTGGGCAGAAGCAAAGGAAATACAGAAATTAATAGACAGACAGTTTGTATTGCTCGATGATAGATGATAAAACGATTACAACTGCCTCGTTTTTATAGAGGTCTTGGAAGACTCTCGAAGAATACATATGAAAACTTCAGTATAATATGAAAGTTGGTGGAAGTTCAGGTAATAAGTAGAAATTAATTCTTCCAACATGTGCGGGATGATTCTTTAATCTTGTAGCGAAAAAAGAAAGACAGAAAACGAACTTTGTGCATGATTTTCTTATTTTCACTATGCTTTTTAGTGACATTTTCTTATTAGTTGCAACCAGTCCTAATGATGTTGTAAATTATTTGACTTCCATGTTATGGTTTTCATATTTTTACCTTTATAGGTGTTTATATCTTATAATTAAGGTAAAGGATGAAGAGTCATGTTGCTACATTAATGATCATACCAAATTTAAAAAAAAATCAAAAGCCAGGTTGAAATTTCAAAATTGAAAAGCACATCATATTTAACGGTTTCGATGACTCTAATGACAGTTTTGATGATTTTAACAATTAAGTATTTGAGGATGATATGCATTTTTATTTGACCCATGTTTTCCCATCAAATTCCATCCAGTAGGAGAAGTGATGTCTTTACATCTCCATCTGTTACTTATTCGAGGTGTTTTCTTTTTGTGTCAGTCAAGTTTGTCAAGTTTATCTTGTTGCATTTTACAACTTACTTTCTGTCACGGGCCTCCATTATTGCGGCCACCCGCATGTTTGCCCATTCTTTTTAGTGCTGTTGTGTTGAATCTGCCGTATAAAATCTACTGGTTAACATACAATGCACATACATCACTCCTAAGCAATTTCATACCTCGCTCGGATAATTAGCTCCGTTATTTTGGACTCTAATTCAGGCCCAACTCATTGTATCAAAGGTTTTTAGAAAAAGAATCAATGTCTATAAAAAAAAATGTTTATATAAAGAATGTTTGGTTTTGTGTAAAGCTCTCATCACGTTTCACAATAATGTTGGTATAACAAAGATGTGATATTGTCTACGTAAGGTCAGCTTGTTTCATAATAGAAGAATTTGGATGATAATGCCAACAACAATATGCTTATTATTATATTTTTAATATCATTCCCCAAATCAAAGAAATTCTCTAACTCTATATAAATCATATTTGAATGCATTATTATATTATAAAATTAAGATTCAATAGCATTTTCCATATAACATTGATGAAATGCAAAGTTATCCTTTGTCCACATGATACATTTAATATGTATGGGCTAAATTTAGGACACATGGATCAAATTCCTTCTTACTTGTAGTACTTTAAAAATTATAAAATACTAAGTAAACAAAAAATATACAATGTCCTCCTTAATTTAAAGTTTAAAGCATATGTGTGTGGGGTGCAAGATAGCGATGGTGTCTTATGATACTTTAGTGACAATGTAAACATGGAAAAACACCAATCTCTTAATTTGGAGGGATGATTTTAGATACTTTCACAATGAATATGAAGATGGTGTAAAAAGATGAAATATAAGAAAATGAATTAGCTTTTTGAATATTTTTTCAATCTTGAGTTTTCCTAACAATGGTATGTTATTTTTCATGCAAAATATAATGCATATGTCTCCATTAGTGCCAACCTTGAGTACCTAGAAATGATGGAATTTTCCTAAACAAATGTGTAGAATTGTAGAGAACACACTGTTCTCTATTTTTTCAAAATTTATAATGTTAATTTTATATTTTTTTAAATTATGAAAGTCATTATATCCTTGAAATTACAAGACCTTCTCTAGGTATAAGGGTCTTAACATTACCAAACAATTTTATTTATTTTTAAATTGTAGATCTCAATCATTATTAGTGTAGCTTATAACTTATCTAAAAAATGGTTAAGGCAAAAAACAATTATAGCAAAATAAAAGAGGTATCTATTTTAAGATTCTAGTATATGTTAAGGCAAAAATATATTAAAATAGTAAGCAATATTAATTTTAAAAAATATTATATAGTTGGAATCATAGTTAACTCTATATGTGTTTTTAGTTTCACACACAACATATTTATGTAGTCTATAGAAAAATAACATAAGAGATATTGAGGGGTATTCAAACCAAGTTTGTCATAAATCCAAAGGAACTCAACAAACAAGTAATTTAGAGTTGTCATTCTTACCCAAAAAAAAATTGAAATGAAAAGAATATGTGTTCTAGTTTCATCGACAACAAACTTGTGTAGCCTATAAAAAATAACATCAAACACAGGGATATTGAGGGGTATTCAAAACTAAGTTTGTCCTAAAAAACCTAAATTAGAGGGAACAAAACCAACTTAGCAAACACGTAAGTTAGAGTTGTCACTCCAGCCCCAAAAAATGAAATGAAAAGAACATGCACATGCTATAGGAATCTGTGCGCATTCCTCAGTGTGCACATGTTTTTATGCCTAAGTCTATCTCATCTCACCTCCTCCAACTTTTCCCCTCTCTCCCCATCCCCTCATTCCCACAGCTCATAGTCTCACCTATCTCCCACTCATGTCTCACTTATCTCCCTCCCCTACCCATCCACGATTTTCCTCTTCTCACCTCCACCCTCTTTTCCTCTCTTGTACCACACCCTCATACTCACCTACCCTTGTCTCACTTATCTACCCCTCTTCTCACACCTACCCCTTTTCCACCACACCCATCCACATTCCCTCTCCTCTCACCTCCTTTCCCAACCCCTTCATCCCCTCCACCCCATCTACCCCTCATCTCAACCCTCCCCTAGCCCACCACATCCCCCCTTCCCCTTTCCCCAACCCTCACCTCCTCTCCAAATCCCCATTCATCTTGCCTCACACTCCTCCTTAGCTTCTTCCTCCTATGCTTCATGCCCGCCACTCCCCCTCCCCTACCCATCTACCCTTCGTGACCTTTTCTCACCTCCTCCCCCTTTCCCCCTCTCACTCCACCCCCTCATGCCCACCTCTATTGGTATCACTTATCTCCCTCTCTCCTTCCCCCTCACCCTTTTCCTCCCATGCCCATCCACAGTCCCTCTCTTATCACCTCCTCTCCCACTCCTCCGATGGATTTTCCTTCCTTTCCTTCATGGTCATTACCCCCCTACTTGGAAATAATGGAGCAAGAGCCAGTTGCAAGAGTCAGCAGCGTAGTTGAACTCTACTTCACTTAATGTAGATCCTAGTTATCTGTGGTTTGTTGTAACCGACTAAGTAGAGTCGTTTCCTATATAATGATGTAATCAGTCCTCATTCAATAATATAGATTGTGAGTGTAGCCTCACCGTGTGTGTTGTTTCTGATAATTCTAAGTGGTTATCAGAGCAGCATTGGAGATCCAATTCTCTGAGGCGAGATCAAAGTATGAGATCTCAAATTTGTTTTTGGAAATTTTCAACACCCCCCTATACAGTGTTAGAGAGCATCGACACTCTCACACTTATGAAATTTTTAATTTCGGAGGTCTCATTCTCCCTGTCCATCTGTCTGAGAGCACTAGCGCTCCCCCTCTCACTCTCTAGGAGTGCTGAAAGTGGTGACTCACTCTCCCCCTGCCATCTTAGGGTAGCGCTAGCACTCCCCTTTGTTGATTTGAGGAGCGCTGACCAATTGTTTGTGGAAAACCGTGAGCTTGTTGGAATTGGATTTATCTCTGTGAGCTTGTTGCATGTTTGTTTTATTTTAAGAAGCATGTTTTCTTTATTTTATGAAAGGATTAAAGGGTGCCACAATTTCTTATACAAATGATGGAAGTGTTAAGGTTATAAATCACTTTATATCTTATAAGTCGTGAAGGTTCCTTTTCATGAGTGTGAGCTTTTTATATGCCTTTATATGAGCTTTATTTTTTATATGTGAAGCTTTGAAGTGTGAGCAAGGGGTTATTCTTATGCATACGACGATGCATGATTTAAAGGTGGGTGCATGATTTAAAGGTGGATGCATGTATGTCTATTAAAAAAAAAAGGGTTTTTTTAAGAAATTTCTAATTTTTTTTGCACGGAGTGGTGTTAAGGTTTTCTTATATTTATTTTAATAAAGCTGAGAGATAAGGTAGAGTCAGATCGGTGGATCCGAAGGCAGAGCGATGGACTGCTCAACACTTGACAAAATTTTGATATTCTTGGTGATTCACCACCTTCAAGATTGAAGTGTGTTTGGTGATACAAAGATCTATTATCTGATTCAACAAGTAGACACTTGCAAAGATGGTGAATCCTCTAGCGAAGACCTACCTCAAAGAAGCCAACAAATTAGATGGCTCGAATTTCATTAACTGGAAATTCAAGATGCAGACCCTGATGGAAGGCTACAGTGTCTGGACCATTGCAAAGGGAACTGAAGAGAAACTTGTTGCGACTGCTGGTGTGACAACAACACATATCCAAGACTAGGATAAGCGCAAAAATAAGGAAAAGGTACTGTTACGTATGTCTGTTAAAGATAGCATAATTCCACATATTAGAGAAGATAACACTTCTGTTGAAACGTGGACAACGCTTAAAGCATTGTATGAAACTAGCAACACAAATCATATTTTGTTCCTAAAAACTAAATTGCTAGGCATTAAGATGGATGAAAATGAATCTGTTAGTTCATTTTTGGGTCGCATTAAAGAGTTGAAAGACAAGCTAGGAAATATAGGGGAAACAATTTCTAACACTAATCTTGTCACTATTACCTTAAATGGTATCCTAGAAGATTATCAGAAGTTCATAACAGGTCTCACAGCAAGGGAGAAACCTCATACATTTGAAGAACTGACAGGTATTTTTTTGCAAGAGGAAGAGAGGCGCGGGAATTTGAAGCCTCATAATTCAGATTTGGCACTGTGGTCAAATAAGAGATCTGCGAGAGGGAGATCAGGAGAAAGAGGCAAAGGAGGCAGTTCATCGCAAAGAGGCAATTCATTGCAGAAAAGACAATCTCCAAGGCTGAATCAAGGTATGCAATCTAACAGGACTGAGTCAAAGAGTTGTTTTTATTGTGGTTGACCTGGACATTTTATTAGAGACTTTCATAAGAAGAAGAGTGATGAGGCTAGGAATAAACCTATAACACATTCAGGTCATTATGCAGAAAAATCTTCAAATCATGATCTCAAATTATTCATTGCTAGTGATGATATTGATGAACCCCAAAATTTTGATTCACGGGATCTTAGGTTGTTTGTGTCTAACGCTGCTTTATCTGCTGAAACAAATGATTCTGATGCTTGGTTTGTGGATTTCGGAGCATCAATACATATGACATGTAATAAGTTGTGGTATACTAATTTTAAAGAAACACAGAATGGAGCCATCATATATCTTGGAGATGACCTCGCTCATCAGATCAAAGGATATGGAGACATTCCTGTGACATTGTCGAATGGTACTATTCGTCACATTCACAATGTTGTTTATGTGCCAGGGATAAATACAAATTTGATCTTTGTGTCCACCATTACAGATCAGAACTTGAAGGTTGAATTCTTCAAGAATTATTGCATAGTGAAGGATCTGCTGGACCAATTCAAAACCGTTGCAACGAGACTCAAAGCAGGAGGCCTATACAAACTTGATGTTACCAACAAATAACATCACGCACTGACTTCTGCAACTATGCGAACATATATTCTTTGGCATCAAAGGTATGGCCACATCAATCATCATGATTTATTGTTATTACAGAAAAATAATATGGTTGAAGGACTTCCCATGTTAAAGAATGAGAATGTTACTTGTGATGGATGTGCATTAGGAAAGATGCACAGAGATGAATTCCCCTCTAATCCTGATAGGAAAAAGAGAGATGTTTTAGATCTTGCGCATACTGATGTTTGCGGGCCTATGCAGACTAGGTATTTAGGAGGTGCATTTTAATTTTTGTTATTTATTGATGATTTCATGAGATACACATGGGTTTATTTCCTTAGAATAAAAAATGATGTTTTTGAGTACTTTAAGGAATTCATAACCATGGTGGAAAACAAGACAGGAAAATCCATCAAAATCCTCTATTCAGATCAAGGGGGAGAGTATAAATCAGGGGACTTCATCAAATATTGCAAATATCATGGAATAGTACAACAGTTTACAATACCTCACACTCCACAGCAGAAAAGAGTCACTGAAAGGAAAAACAAAACTTTGGTAGAGTCTGCACACAATATGATGAAAGGTAAGGATCTCTCGAATGCATTTTGGGTTGAAGCCATAAATACTGCAGTTTATTGAAAGAAAAGATGTCCAACAAGGTGTCTTGATAATGTTACTCCTTTCGAAGCCTTGTATGGTTCCAAACCTACAATTCATACTTTGAAAGTATTTGGGTGTAAGGCTTTTGCACATATTCCAAAGGAGAATAGGAAGATGCTAAAGACATTAAATGTATTTTCATAGGGTACTGTTCTGAATTCAAAGCATACAAACTATTTGATCCTTCTATTCACAAAGTATTTGCAAGTAGAGATGTATTTTTCCATGAGCAGGAAATAGTAAATCATGATAACAACAGTCACGAGGAATGGCATAGAATTCTTGATGAAGGAGTTAAAGAAGAGCAACAACAACCATCACAACAACGACAATCATCACAACAACAACCACCACAACAACAACCATGACCATAACAACAACAATAGCAACAACAATAAGGACTCAGTGACAATGATATGGACACTTCGAGCAGTCAGAGTTCACCTAGTGGTGAAGACAGATCTTCACAAAGTGGGGAGGAAAATAATCAGTTGAGAAGATCTACACGACATGTTCGACTGCCCGAGAGGTATAGAGACTATGCCCTAATGAGTAGCATTTCAAATGTCATAGAACCCATGAGTTTTGATGAAGCCAATGAACATGATGAATGGAAAAATGCAATGGAGGAATAATATGAATCTATAATGAAAAACAGTACTTGAGAATTGACTGAATTGCCTAAACATAAAAATCCCATTGGATGCAAATGGATATACAAACCCAAATTTAAATCAGATGGTAGTATAGAAAAATATAAGGCTAGACTGGTGGCAAAGGGGTATTCACAAACATAAGGTATTGATTATGCTGAAACATTTGCACCATTAGCTAAATTGAATACTATCAGATTGTTAATTGCTTTAGCTACAAAGTATCATTGGAAGCTACACCAATTAGATATTAAATCTGCATTTTTGAATGGTGAGTTAAAAGAGGAGGTTTACCTTACTCAGCCTGAAGGGTTTGTGGAACAAGGGCAAGAACACTTAGTGTGTAAGTTAAATGAAGCATTTTATGGACTAAAACAGACACCTAGGTCATGGTATGAGAAGATAGACTCTTTCTTTCTTCAACGGGGTTTTATGAGGAGCAAAAGTGATCCAAATTTGTATACCAAATTTGATGAGCATGGGTATATAGTATTGATTTCCTTTTATGTTGATGATTTGATAATTACAGGAAATGAAGAGAAATTAATTGATGAAATCAAGGAGCAGTTGTCACAAGTTTTTGAAATGAAAGATCTTGGTGAGTTACATTATTGCCTAGGTCTTGAAGTTTAGAGAAATACAAGCCAAACTTTTGTTTGTCAGAGTAAGTATGTTAGAGAAATACTTAAGAGATTTAAAATGGATCAGTGTAAATCTTTTATTGTTCCCATGCAACAGAATGTGAAACTTTCTTGTGATGATGGCTTGAAGGAGGTGAATGCCACAATGTATAGACAAATGGTGGATAGTTTGAATTATCTCACCACAACTAGACCTAATATTGCATATTTTGTGAGTGTGTTAAGTGAATTTATGGAGAAACCTCATGAAATCCATTGGAATGCAACAAAGGCGGTACTCAGGTATCTAAAATGAACACTTGACTATGGTATTAAATATACTGATGCATCTGATGGTGAGTTGACAAGTTACTTAGATTCTGATTGGGTTGGCAATCTGGATGATCGAAGATCAACCATTGGATATGTGTTTGTCATTGGATCCATGATTGTTTCATGGCACAGTAAAAAAGCAACCTACTATATCTTTGTCTTCTACTGAAGCACGATATAAAGCCTTGTGTGTAGCAACTTGTGAAGCTGTTTGGTTGAGAAGACTTCTTCAAGATGTTGGAAAAGAACAAAAGGAACCTACAATGATCAAATATGATAATCAAATTTCAATCAAGCTTGCGAATAATTCAATTTATCATGCAAGGACAAAGCATGTTGATGCTTAGTTTCATTTTGTTAGAGAAAAGTTGCAGTCCAATGAAATAGCTCTTATGTATTGTAATACTAGTGAAAATGCTGATGATATTTTCAGTAAGCCTCTTGGAAAGATTAAGTTTGAGCTGTTTAGGGAGATGTTAGGTGTAGAA
>ML859895.1:11285-25187 GCA_009831015.1 Picea engelmannii
ATCTGTGGTTTGTTGTAACTGACTAAGTAGAGTCGTTTACTATATAATGATGTAATCAATCCTCATTCAATAATATAGATTGTGAGTGTAGCCTCACTGTGTGTGTTGTTTCTCATAATTCTAAGTCCCCTCCCCTACCCATCAACCCTTTTCCTCTTCTCACCTCCATAGGCCACCACATCACCCTTTCTTGTCTAGCCCTCCCTTGGCTCTCCCCCCCCACTTCATCTTGCTACACCCTCCCCCTCGGCTCCTCCCTCCTTTATTTTATCCAACCTTCACCTCTTTGCATCTCCTCCCCTTTTGTTCCTCTTAACCCACACCCTTGGTCTCACATATCTCCCTCTCTTCTTTAGCTCTCCCTCACCTCCTCTCCCCTTCCCCCTCCATCTTAAGTCACTCTCCCCCTCCGCATGCATGGGTTATCCCTCCTTCCATCTCTGCATCCTCATCTACCCTTAAGCTACCAATACCCTTTGTTAGGATCTAGCCTCTACCCTAACTACCTTCATGCCAAGGCCACAACCCCCTTGAAAGAGAAGTAGATAGAAAGAGAGAGGGGAAAGAGAAGAAAAAGGGAAGAAGGAAGAGGGAAGAAGTTATAGAAAAAAGGGAACGTTGTTGTGATGAAGGTACTAAAGAAAGGAGGGAAGAAGCGATATAAAAAAAAGGATAAAAAAAGTCAAGGAAGGTGAAGAGAAGAGAGAATGAGAGGTGAAAAGAGGAGTTAAGTGGCACTCCTATTAGAAGTGATAGAAAAAAAAGAAGAAGTCAAGGAAAGTGGAGAGAAGAGAATGAGAGGTGAAAAGAGGAGTTAAGTGGCACTTTGACTAGGACATTAAGGAAGAGAATCAACCATATACATGGGAGTGCTAAATATCTGAAGTATCTCATGTCAATCCTTCAGTGTAGTGCATTGAAGTGTCTAAATGGGAAGCCCACCACCACAATGTGCAATATAACCTTTTCCGTATGTGTGAACCGATAGGACTTTTTATCTAAAGGTACTTTTCTTATTGGAGAGAAAGAAAATTATTCCCTTGTTGCTCTAGTATGATATTTTAATATTTGTTCCTTATTGGAGATAAGGAAAATTATTGCCTTGCTGCTCTAGTTTGATATTTTAATATTTTTTGCGAGCCAGTGGAAAAAAATAGTTGCTTTAACTATGAGAAATAGAAGTGGTATTGGGAATGACCTAAATCCCTCTATAATTGATGTCAGGGTGACACGTGTCCCATAGAATATAAGTAGTTTACAGACAAGGGTCACGTTAACAACCTACAAGTTCAACCTTCACAATTGATGTAGGATGTTGATCTAGATAAAGCATGCAGGTACATATGGGCCAAAGAAAATCAAGGACAGGACCAAGACCAGGACCAGGACCTCATCACATCCTTCAATCATATCGCACCAGGTGGGTGATCCAATGAAAAGAAGAGGGTAAAGGGATGGCCCATTTAATGAATAGATTTAATAATAAAGAAATACTGCGACTAAAGGACAAAGGGGGACTAAAGGACAAGGGCCTTATTGATGTGAAGGCCGTGAGGTGACATGATAGGTAAGGAGGCGAGGGAACACATGGACAAGAGTAAATTAACAACCACATGCCATGTGAGACCACCTGCTAATTAAAACATTCACTTCTATGCTCGCTGACAAAGTAGAGGTATCGCTAGTCACCAGTTTCAAAGAGGATTTTGAATCTCTTTGTGACGAGTTATTTTCTATTAAATTACTATTGGACGAGGCAGGATAGAACATCGCCTAGTTTTAATGTCTAATTGGCTGGAAAAACTTGAACTTTTTTTGATTGATGGTGTGGACATAGTGTATGAATGTAGCGCAAACAATTCTGTTAACTCGCGCTTCTCCAACTTAAAAAAAAACTCATTTTCCGTTAGGATTAGACATTAAGGGAGAGAATCAACCATATATATGGGACTGCTAAATATCTGAAGCATCTCATGTCAGTGCTTCAAGTTACTGCACTGAACGTCCATAATTTAGAAGATAAGCGGGAAAGATACACAGCTCCTCTCAGAGAATCACATATTGTAGGCATCAAAGATGGCATTGCTGAGATTAATAAACTTATATCGATGGAAAAAGAGCCTCACGTCATTATTGTTGTGAGCATGGGAGGGATGGGAAAAATTCTTCTAGCAGAATGTGTGTTCAAAAGTCAAAAGGTTCACGAAAGTTTCGATCATGTGGTTTGGCTACTAGTCCCCCATAATTTCGGCATCCAACATCTCTTACCTTCAACAAGAAGAGGAAACATTCACATGCTCAAAATCAAAATGTCACGACTGACCACACAGTTCAACCGGCCCCATCCAACGCCTTCCCATCCAATGTCCTTTGTTCTTCCATCCTCCTTGGGTCCTTCTGTTCCCGTTGCTCCATTTGGCTACAGATGGAAATCCCCTTGGAAATTCAATACAAGGTGGGGTCCCCTGCAACCGCCACCTTCTCCTCCTGCGGCCCTCCTCCTCCCCGGTTTAGTTTTCGTTTTCACCATTGCCCACATTGCCTACTCACTCTGGCCCTAGTCAAGTAAAGATTCAATCGGGTGCGCCTGCTTCTCATTGGTTCATGGAACCTTTTCAAATTCCTTTTGTTTTCTGCATTATGTAGCTCCTCCCCCATGAAATTCTCGAATTCTATGAACTTCCCGAATGCATATAAGTTCACAAGTTTGTACAAATAATCAACCCATCAAATAATGGAACTCAAACTATGCAACCTCAAATTTGACAACCTTGAAGTGCATATCAGACTAGGTTCAGATGGGTCTATGCTATTATCAACACGGTATTGAATATCATAAGCAAAGATCCGATTTGGGTTTATGCTACTTATTTGTAATTATCTTATGAGTTCAAGATTACGTTTTTGTTTCGTTTTGATTGAGCGTTGTGTTATTAACTTGGTTTTATTTCTATTTATCACTGAGTTACTCTGGATAACCTTTCCGATTCTTCTCAAAATGAGAAAACAAAATCTCAGAACTCGGTATAAAAGCTACACTTACTTGCTTAGGTTGCCCTTACCTCAGTGTCTCACAAACTGCAATCAATACCTCTAAAATATCAGGTAGAACAACTTGATGACTTTCAACAGGTATCTGTCAAAGAAAAATTAAATATATATTATTAGACCAAACCAATTTATGGAAGAGGAATTTTTTGTGAGGAAAAACCAGACACAACAGAGGACATCGTTACTAACTAAAATATTAACCAAAGCAGAGGACATTGTGTCTAACTAAAATATTAACCAAAGCAGAGGACATCGTTTCTAACTGCATGCGGCCTGTTTTTTATGCAAGAACTTTAAACCAGTTTAGCTTCACAGTTGAAAAATACGGATCATATTCAACCTCAAGACCTTTCAGAGGAACACAATATCATGTTTCTTTAATTTTCAAGAGCATCAGCCATTTCCTTCAACAACAAGGAAATGCCAAAATTGAAGGCCACATTGACATGTCAAAGGTCGTTTTACAGCTTGATCAACCACATTTCCCCTTTGGGCGTACATATTATCTCCAATGGGTCTTGACCATGCACTAGAGTTATTTGGGGATTCAAAACCATGACTCAACGTGTATAATAATCTCGTACCCAACTTATATCCCAACCAATTGAAGAGATGAAATCTGCACAAATGGGTTTTCTGTGCCTTTTTTCCCTTTTCAATCTACTTGTAGACTTATATGGTTGAGTGGAGCATCCATCTTACCCAAAACATTAGATGTATGTGCCAAAGTAATTGAATAACCTAAGATCGTTCTCTTTCTCATGTAAATTATAATATTTTGCAAGATCAATATGAA
This sequence comes from Picea engelmannii, assembly GCA_009831015.1. Taxonomy (NCBI): domain Eukaryota; kingdom Viridiplantae; phylum Streptophyta; class Pinopsida; order Pinales; family Pinaceae; genus Picea; species Picea engelmannii. Next base: position 15,133 of record ML859895.1, read on the forward strand.
TATTCTTTGCCACTTCACTTATAGAATATGCAAAATTTGTAAAATTTGTTACTTTTAATATGTATATAGAATGAGTGGTGTCAAAGTAATTGAATAAACTAAGATTGTTCTCTTTATCATGTAAATTATAATATTTTACAAGATCAATATGAATATTCTTTGCCACTTCACTTATAGAATATGCAAAATTTTCAAAATTTGTTACTTTTAATATGTATATAGAATGACTGGTGTCTACATTTGACTGCTAAAAAGTTCAAATGGTACTATATGTGTCCAAAACCCATTGTCATTTTCTTAAACCTAGTTAATTTAACCACTGTCAATGCTTGTCTGAAAGAATGCATAAGCTATGCTTTTTAATCTCTCTTTGAAAGTTACTTCTGTTTCGGATAAGACAAAAATATGCACACTTGTCCACTCCTAAGAAACACATATCCATGTTAGGCATTTTCCTCTTTTTCAAAAAGGAGGGCTTATATCCACAATCCAACTAAGTTTGTAGAGAAGATAACTAAATTGTCCATTGAGAAATTGCTCACTGGGTTGTCTTTTTGGAAATTGTCCATAAATAAACAAAATTTTCCTAAATAAATATTTAGGATACAAAGGAGAAATGATGCTTACTAGTTGTTTTGAGAAGAGGATTAATAAAGAAACTCTTGAGAAAATAATTTCATATTCTAATGTGTTTTAGACGATGCCCTTAAATGTAGAACTGATAAAAAAATCCCATTCTCTTCAAAAACACACTCTTAGACTCGTGAACATTTCAAAATGAAGAGAAATAATGAAGAAATCGTGAAGAACCATTGTATGGAAGAGACACCAAAATCAAATCTTGTATGGAAGAGACACCAAAATTGATTTGAATATGTAGATGAATGAAACTCAAATGTGAAAACAGACTTTCAAACCGTAACAACAGTAATAAGCATTGCTTAAAACTTACAACTATAGTTGCCATAGGCCATGCTGAATCGTTGACTACTCTCAGAATTTGCAATTTTGGGCAGATAGATGCATGTATCTTTGAAAATGACTCATAAAATTTAAATGATGTCCCACCTGTAGCTAACATGCTCCATATTAGAATATTTCGCTTTTCACCTGCAGTTAGGCATGTATTCTTCAATAAAATCACATAATGGAGGATTTGGGCATATGAAAACAAGTCTGACACATGAAGAGAACTTAGACAAATCCATAAACATTGATGCCAAAATATTTTGTTTGTTTTCCTGTATATCAACATCATTTTCATGTATCCTTAATTGTCATACAAAACTTCCAAGCCATCAATGATATCATTATGAAAGGGGATTTAATACAATGCGAATCTAGATGATGGTTCACCGTTATAAGAAGATCAATTTTTCTACATGGCACATTATATTCACCAATGCATATTAGACCCTTGTCTCAGAGCAACATCTGAGGGAAGAGCCTCAAGAACCCTGGCACTGGAATTTTATGTAAGAAAAATCAACTTATTGTCTCTGAACATTCAAAATAAATAATAACACCACTAAGATCCTAGTGTTTTTAGTTTCTCTTTAGCGTTGTACATGACTTTTCATGCAACCAAAAATGTTATCATGGTGGTTAACAAGTTCACCCTTTCTATAAGCACACTCTGCACATAGAGAGTTCATTCATAAAAAGACAATTTGTACATAAGGCATTAATCAAACAAACTAAGCATCCACCAAATCTCTTTGTATGCATTTAACTACTAAAAAAGGATAACCTCTATCAGGGGATAAAATTAGGTCTATTTGCTAGTTTAACTTGCTGACTCTTAAAAGTATTCATTTATCTTTTACAACTTTAAGGCTTAGATACACTAAGCACACCAAGCATTTAACTCCAAATCCACAAAAAATATCTACAGACATGCATAGAGGATGAATTGATATCTTGGATATATTTGCAAGCTCGCCCAATGCTATTCCCAATTATCAGTGAATTTATTCTTAATGGTTTAACAAAAGTAATGCAAGCTGTTCATCATAAATTTTTTCTTCCGTGTATAGTTTATGTGCATCTGCCATTCTTGCTGCCAGTTGATGTTTACACTGCCAGTCAAAAAACAATAAATATTATAGGAAGATATAAATTAAGATTCCCAGATAAGTAAAACATGAGGAAGCATTATTGGCTAGAAGAAGAAGGAAGGTATGAATTATTATTGATATAGAATGGAATCCCATCACAAGGATATGCCATTGTAGTAGTTGCTTGTAATAACAAACATCACATGGATAACAACCACAACCCAAAGAGGGTCCCATAAATCACTAGAGCAACTGTACCATAGGACGATCAAAGCTTATCCTTTATGGAATTAAAGCATGTTACATCTCTGTAAACATAATTTTGTGCTCTCTCTAGAGACTTGTCAATGTACTAAAAAATAATTTTGTAAAAAAACTTTCATTGTTTCATGGATGACTTAGAAACCAAAGTACAAGCCAACCTCAATATGTTTATTAAATAGATTACATATGATGATTAAGGACCTGGATAATTCTCATTCTCACATACCTCTTTTGCACTAAAACAATTCTTCTTCTTACACATTCGTGACTATTCAGGACAAATTGAGAAATTCCTCTCAGCCACAAATTGAGAAAGTCCTGTGCATTATCAATAAGCTATAAAATAATTCTATTTTACAATAATTGAACCAAGAATATTTTTTTATCAATTTTTGAAAGCAACTGCTTGTCACACCTGTCTGTTGTCCATTTATGCACATGATTTGTTTCTCTGAAATTCCAATGACACTTTGTTAGGTCATTATAGAGGAACAAAATAACAAAACTAATTGTTTCGCATTGTTGATAAACAATTTTGTTTGATGCCACTGATAACTCTTACAAGTAGTAAGATCTAAATAGAATTTACAAAGAAAATAGTAACCCTTATGAAATCATGGGAATGCAAAATTATATTTTCCTTCGTTAAGTGGGTAGATTCAATCTATTTTATGTTTTGTGCAAAACTAAATTCATTTTATCATTTTTGATGGCATATACTTCACTTTCTAAAAATACTAAATTGTAACCCTGCTGAAATCATAGGAATGCACAACTATGCTTTTCTTGATTTACTTTATGTGATTAAACTCAACCTAATTAAAATGTTTTGTGCAAAACTAAAATCATTTTATACTTCGGTTGTTTACTGGAGCAGTTCATATGTATTGAAATATTTTGCTATTGTCAATTATGCTCAAGGATTCTTAATTATTCTTTGTGAAGAAATCTCTACATAGAAGTTTCTTCTGCCTCTAAAATTGCATTTATATCAGAAGAGTTGTGCATTGGTTGTGGTATATGTGTTAAGGTTGTTTTGAATAACTTGTAGGAATTGATACAAAATGAGTAATTAAGGAAAAAAATGGAGGACTATCATGGGCATTGAGGTGCAAGACCCTAAAGACAAGATCACATTTTTTGGTAAAGATTTAATTTGGTCTGAAATATATCGAACAAACATGAGCATTCATTGGATTGCCAAAATCCCTTCGAAAAGAGTTCCTGACTTTATTAGATGGGAGGAAATGAATCAATAAGCTCCATGTACTTTCATCCACCGACAAAACAAACCCCCAAAATCAAGGGTTAGTGTTGCCTTACGATATGAGTTGTAAGTACATTAGAAATGCATTGTTTACATGCTGGTAATACAAGTGTTTTCTCATTTGTTATGTGTATTGATGTTTCAAACATTGTTATGAAGTTATGCTTGATCATATGGACTAGAGGATAAGAGAGGAAAACATACAAAGAAACGAAGGACATCCTTTGTGAAGAATAGGGGTTGTCAGTGCCACTTCATCGTAAAAGTTATGGTTCAAAACCCCGACGTAGAAATTTTGACTTATAATGTGTATGACCATGAAGATGGGGATGGATGGCCTTGTCATGGACAACATGATACTTCGGGTGAGGCTAGGTCCATGCATAAGCTAAGGATTTTAAGAGACATAGTCTCTTATGTAGAAAGTTGTTATTTTTTGGAAGTGCCAGTTGATTCAGTTTGTAAAATCCATATAAAAAAGCATGTTGATATGGATGCCACAGCTCGAGAAAGATATTTTTTCTTGAGTAGGAAATATTTTTTCACATCTATAATCATTTGATGAAGGGAAACTACCAATTTCACAAGAAGGATGAAATGAGCGTGAACCTTTGGTATAAAAAACATCAAGATGATTTTTTTTTTTTACCAAAATACCAATGGCAGAGATGTCCCTTTCATAGTTGGAATTCAAATGCCATGGATGTTGGAGACCATGGTTAAGCTATCTCACAATAGCTTAATAGCCATGGATTCAACATTTAATACAAATAAATATGGGGTAATTATGTTTCCAATGATTGATTTAGTATGATCATTTGATTTGTAGTGATTAAAGATTATTGATTACTTAAACTTGACTACATATGTTCTTTTGAATATGACAGAATCAATTGTATACATGAGTAACCTTTGATGAATAACAAAGTGGGGTTCCAGTTTCATGGGTGGTGGAATCATGAAATACGTCACATGATATTGCATAATGGTTGGAGCACCTCATGCATAGGTGTTACCAATTTCGTCATGATTGGAAAGTTAATGCCTTTATGGTTGATGATGCATTAGTTGAAATCATTGCATTAATTTTCTATAAATATCACACTAAAGATGAATTGAATTTGGCAGGAGGATCACAAGGTGTGAAGTGATCTTATGTATTTGGCATGTACGACGAGCATGGCTAAAAAATGTTAACCGGTTGGCTAGTAGTCCCGAAATAGAAAGTGAGATGTTCAATGAGTTAGGAATCATCATGAAAAATTGTTCCAATGACGAAGTGACAGGTGCAATCAATGGAGTTTTAATCAAATTCGCAAATGAGAAAAAGTTCTTGGACTATTTCTACAAGAATTTGGTTGCTGGTGATAAGATCTGTAAGTGCAAGAAATTTTATTTGTATTTTTAATTTTGTGTTTCGTAAAGATGATATCTTCACTAACTCATTTTTTATATGTAGGGATGTGGGTAAAAGGATGCAAAGATTTTCCTCATGCAAATCAGGAGACAAATAATTCTATCGAGTCATATCATTGTTACCTAAAGACCAAATTTCTATCAGATTGAAGAAAAAAGTGTGCTCGTAGGATGGATTGGTTATTGCATATCCTCCTAATAAATGTTGAACCCTATTACCGATTCAATGAAATTTTGAAAAAGGAGGGATATTTGAATAACTACATGAAAGAGAAACAATATGAATCATCAATGGAAAAGATAAGAAGAATTCCAGATAGTGATTGTTGTCTTCATGAGAGCATATCTCATGCCTATTGGGTGAGGATTCAAACAAAGTGTGATAAGAAATATCTTGTCAAATGGTATCGAATTTTTTTTATAGCTTGTGATTGTCCATGGTCTATTCGTGGCAACATTTGCAAGCATGCCATAAAGGTGAATTGGTTGTATTACCCCTTAGGCGATTCAAGTTCATTACTGGATCATGATGCAATACCCAATTCATTCAATGACCCTCATGAGATAAGCGTACATGAACCAAATCTTGATGTAGATGCCAACAAATCTATTATGGCTAGTAATATTGTTGATCTAGATGTTGAGGGACTTCAGCTGGCTAGAGAGGAGCTGTTTGGATACTTAAATATGCTTTTAAACAATCCCCCCTCTTCTTTGAACAATACCGAACAATTGATTGGTCTAGTTAAAAAATGTTTGATGAAGCCAACAACCTTCATATTATGGACTATGATTTCACCCTTGGGTTGGGTGCTTTTGAGTCATCGCTAAAGAGGAATAAGAGTTTTCTTAGCCCTAAAAAGAAGAACAAAAGAAGAAAACAAAGTGATGACTTAGAAATTGATTTGAATGTCTCTACATGTGAATATGAACCATTTCAGTTTCAGTACCTTAACAAGCGAGGGCATTTTCACTCCAACAATGCAATGTCTATGGTCCCATGTGAGTTTAATAGAGCAATGATATGAATATGTTTAAATTAGTGAATATAGAAATCACCATTTTTAATAGAGTAGTGTGTGAATTGTTTTCAGAGGTGCAACAATCCACTATTGTGGATTCATTCCAAGGACATAGACAAATACTATGTCATTCTAGTTTTCCTACCATTCCAGGTACTTTTGGTTGGACTCACAATTGATATAATCCATATTTTCATATGTATATTACTTTACATGGCAATGTGGGTTTTATTATAGATATATGAGCTTCTTCTGGAGATATTCCTCCATTCGAACATGCTTGGTTGGTTGAAAACTCTTTAGTTGGTGATTTTACAGGTTTGTTGTGATATACTTTCTTTTAGTTTTTTTTAATTGGTGTATTGAGTGTTGTCGATGTATTAGTGTGTTAACTATGATTATGACAGGTAACTATAGTATGAGGGGAGAAGCATCCTCTTCTTCCATACAAAACAAACCATACGAGGTTTGCAGCTCCAGTATTGCCCAATTTTACAGAGACATACCTCATCATATCGAGTAAAGATCAGACTCTATTAAGTACTGACATTGCAGGCACATTTGGATACATTCCTCCTGAATATGGGCAAAGTTGTAGATCCACCACCAGAGGTGGTGTGTATAGTTTTGGAGTGATATTGCTTGAACTGCTTACTAGAAAGGAGCCAACAGGACCAAAATTCAGAGATATAGATGGTGGAAATCAATTAAGCAAGTTATATTATAGACTGGACTGTCCAAAATCCAATTGTACTTGTTATTTCATGGCCTATGAATAGTGGTGTTTTAGACCATGAAAATTTAGCACATTCTCTGCTATATGAAACTAGCCCTACTTAAAATGTTTGTTTCTGAGATAGGGACAAGAGTCATATGAGAAAACTCACTTAAACTCAATTTTCTATTGTATATACACTATCACTAACCATTTGATATCCCATTGGCAATGTTGACATTGTGGTGTAATCTATGACACACACTCAAGGAAATGCTCTCTGTGTCCAACCGTAAGAGTGACCAATGAACTTATCGTTACATGCACATATTTATTTGGTGAAAAGGACCCTTAATTAGCATGATTGATATACAAAGTTTGGGGAATGATCTTCTATTGATAATATTTTTTAATTATTCTTTTGAATGATTTCTGACTAATTGAATTTTTTTTTAGACTTTGGTTCATTGATTGCAGTGGTTAAACCATGTTTTTAGTCATGCGTGGGACTTGTGAAAACATCTTAATCCCTTGTCAAATGAATACCTCGGTGATTGTATATGTGTTATATTTTATGAATCCTCTCTAAGTGATGCTTGATTATTGTGTAACGGTATAGGCACTTAAAGCATTACACATGGTATCAGGTTAGTCTAAATATTGGTAGAACATCATCAATTCTAGTGCACCAGTATTTAGGGTTTATCTTGGAAATTGAGGTATGCTTATGAGATTAGAAGCTAGTTGGTGTGTGCATACTATATGCCTAACAAAATGCATTTATGTAGACTTTTTGGTATAGGGATCAATTTAACAAATCATTACCTTCTTATTCATGGACAAGTAACATGACTGTACAAATGGAGATGGGTATTAGGCATCTGCATCCATTACCAATGCCTTGCAACAAAGTTGAGTGGGCATCGAGTTTAAATAATAGTGAGTTCCCATTAGCATCAAAGTTGATCGATTTGAATGGAATGAATGGTCTTAGATACACTAGTTTGCAGGATATTATTTTACTGTATTCTAAATATTATTTTACTTGTTCACTAGCTCTTTTAACAATGCACCAACACTTGAATATCTTAAAATATACAACAATGACTCGACATAACATACCTTTTGTTTCGTCACCTCCCTCGCCACTCAGAATACCACCCTGAATGACAGCCCCGTAAGCCACAACTTCATCTGGATTAACACCTTTGTTAGGTTCCTTGCCATCAAATAAGTCCTTCAATAATGGTTGGACCTTTGGTATGCGAGTACTTCCACCAAAAAGCACAAGCTCATTAATTTCAGTCTTCTGCAAGTTAGCATCCTCGAGAGCCTTCTTTACTGGCCCCATAGTTTTCTCGAAGAGGTCCATATTGAGTTCCTGAAATCTTGCTCTTGTTAATGGTTCTGAAAAATCAATGCCATCAAAAAGTGATTCAATTTCGACATGAACTTGATGCTGACTGCTCAGAGCTCTTTTGGCGTCTCACACTCCCTCCTAAGTTTTCCAAGAGCTCTCTTATCCTTGCTAATGTCTTTGTTGTGCTTTTTCTTGACCAATTTTATGAAGTAATCCATAATTCGTTGAACGAAGTCCTCTCATGTTTCAGAAAAAACAATCAGTACCCTCATTCGGGCCAGAGCATATGAGCATTAAACTTTCAGACATTGACACAATATAGAAAACATTTTGCTCGCCTAAATTTTAATTAAATGAGTGTCTCCGCTAGTTGACAACACTTCAAAAACACCATTATCAATGGTGAGAATACTGACATCAAAAGTTCCACCTCTAAGGTCATAAACAAGAATATTATTTTCTCCTCCTTTTTTATCTAATCCATATGCAATTGTTGTAGTTGTTGGTTCATTTATTATACGATCAACATTTAGCCCATCAATTACACCAACATCCTTGGTTACCTGCCTTTGTGCATCATTGAAATATGTTGCAAACCAAAAAAAATGGAAGTTTTGTCAAACTTTTGTTGACATACGTTAATCAAGTTCACTAATACATTATTTCTACATCACTCTTAATAACACTCCCATTTTAGCATAAATATGGACTTCATATATCAAAAACATGTTTTCAATTTAGGATCTTCCCATGCCTAAATTTACCTGGAACTGCAATTACTGCATCCTTGATTTTCTTCCCAAGGTGGGACTCAACTGTCTCCTTCATTTTCAACAAAATCATTGCATTGATTTCCTCGGGATTGAAAACTTTGATTTCATCATCCCTGATCTTCATCTGAATGTAAGGATTCCCATCTTTATTTACAATTTTGCAGGGCATAAGTTTGATGTCTCTTTGCACCTTCTTGTCCTCATACCTGAGAGAAAATATTTCAAATTAACAAACTATAAATGTAATACTGCACTATCTGTCTGTCTTTTATTATATAAGACAACAAAAAAGAATAAGTATTAATATACTTACAGAACAGGAAGATGGAAATAATGTATGAAACAATAGCAAGAATGAAATAATGTTAACTAATTGTTAAAATAGAGAGAAATAATATACACTCGTTTCTAAGTGAGAAAATATGAAAGAGTAGCTAAAGAAGAAAACTGATGAGCTACAAATATTCCTATAAACAATTTCCTAAGAGAATATTTGTTCTGTAAATAATAGAATGGATAAGGTACACACACTTACTTCCTTCCAATCAATCGTTTCACATAAAAAATTGTCCTTTCAGGGTTCATAGCCGCCTGGTTTTTGGCAGCCTCTCCAATGAGTCTTTCAGTGTCAGTAAAGGAAACCAAGAAGGTGTAATCCTATTTCCTTGGTAATTTGCTATGATTTCAACATGAACATTTTTGTAAACACCAACACAGGAGTATGTAGTTCCAAGATCAATACTAATTGTAATTCCTAACTTTGTTGCTTCTTCTGCAACAATAACAGAGCTGGCAAGAAAATCTGAGACATAAAGCAAAGCGTCGTTGTCAGTTGACTATCAATGACAGCCTAAATCAAATTTTGAACTTTCATATATATCATGTTTATTTTAGGTTTATGGCTACAGGAAAAACTCCCAACAAATCTCTACAAGAATTTGGAATTATACCATATAGAATATACATTATGTTTATGGCTAAAGCTACAACTCCTCTACAGTATTCTGTAAGATATGACTGATAAGGAGGTGACAATTTACTTTCATACTTGTCAATCAATTCAAACATTGGAATGCTGAAAAGCAGCGAAATGTAGATCTTTCGTTTTTTCAAATGACCAAAATAAAGTTATCTAATCAATATATGGGAAATACACATGATCCCCAAAAATTAAGGATTTC
>ML859896.1:0-25187 GCA_009831015.1 Picea engelmannii
TTTCCAGGTCAATTAGTATTTAGTTTACTGTTTTTATTAAATAGTATAATATAGATATAATTTTGATTTGTTTTAATTTCAGTTAATTTACTTTCTTATTCATAAATCATAAAAACAAAAAAGAATTATCTTTGTTGTTTTGGGACAGCAAGCGAATTAGTTTCACAGGTTTTATCCAAATCTGTAGATTGTAAGTAATGTATATTTGTGAATAAACTGTAATTAAATTGATAATTAGGCAGTTGATTTGAGTTATTATAATCATAGTTAGTATTTTGTAGTAGTTAGTAGTTTATAGTTAAGATAGCGTAGTTAGTTTATTTTGTTTTATTAGTTTCTAGTTTCCTCTATTTTAGTTTAATTTCTTTTATTTAGTTAATTAGTTTGTTTTAGTTTGTTTTTATTAGTTTCTAGTTTCCTTAGTTTAGATTACTTAGCTCAGATCAATTCTCTCTTTGGTTTTCTTAGGAGACCTTAGAGCGGCCAACGGAGCCGTTAAACTCGTCAGGGTGGTCCATTCCAAACGGCTTGGGTTATTTAGACAACCCCGGATCGGTTCCACTCTCCCAGTTGACGGATGGACTGTTTCGCCCGCCAACAGGACCTTATGGAAGAAGCTGGGGACTAACTTGTCATTTAGTTAGTCTTTTCATCCTCAGATGAATGGATAGACAGAAGTGGTGAACAGAAGTCTGGAAGACTTGCTGAGAAGCCTGGTGACAAAACACCACAGCCAGTGGGACCACATATTACCACAGGTGGAGTTTGCTTATAACGACTTGGTTAACAAAAGCACAGGGCAAATTCCATTTCATATTGTCTATGGTGTGCAGCCGAGAGGAATTTCTTAATTGAGGGATTCAGAACAGATTTCAACTAGAAGCGCTAGTGCAGAAGATTTCGCAGAGGCGATGAAAGAACTTCACAGCCAGGTGAAGGAGCAATTGCAGAACTCGAGCCAGGAATATAAGCGCCGAGCAGATCAACACAAGAGAAAACTTCAATTTGAGGTTGGTTATTTGATTCTGGCACATTTGAGAAAGTAAAGGTTCCTGAGAGGAACATATAATAAGATGAAGATAAAGAAAATCGGACCATGTAAGGTCTTGAAGAAATTTGGAATGAATGCTTACAAGATTGAATTACCCGATGGGATCGGAATTTCTCCGATATTCAACATCTCAGATTTGTACCCATATAAACCTGAGGAAGCAGGGATAGGAAATGATCAGCCAGTGATCCAGTGGACAAAGCAGATGTCGTTTGCAGATAAGCCACAGATGGAGTGCATACTGGACAAAAGAGTGAGCAAGAAGACCAGGAGAAAGAAATACTTCGAGTATTTGGTCAAGTGGAAAGGCCATCCAGTTGAAGATGCCAGCTTGGAGAACGAGGCAGAGATCCAGAAGCATTGATAGACCATGCGTGAGCTCATGGATAGGAGCCCATGAAAATTTTCAAGCCAGAGAGTATGATGCAGGAGAATCTCAAGTGAGCCAGCGCAGAAGCAAAAGACAGCTGGACAGGAGCATCTCGATGCAAATTTTGAATTTACATTGAAGTTGATGCACAATATTAAATGAAATAATTAAGAAGGAGCGCACTTGTATAATGTAAATAGACCTTGAGCAATCCTCTCTCGTCCTTAGTAGGTAGAAGGCATTTATGGTAGTTAATATAAGCAGATAGAATTCAATTCTAGATTAGACAGTTTTAGAGCACAATAGGGAAACAAGATATAGACACCCTCATTGTGTATTGTAACATTATCAGAGAGAGCATAGAGGAGAAGCAGAGAGCTGTGTGAAAACACCCATGTACAGAAATTTGAATTAATAGAGAAAGCTTTGATTCAAATTCATGGCGTCATGTCTGTTCTCTGTGTATGAATATTGAATGTTATGCTCACAAATGTTTTACTCTTTTTGTCATGCAAGTGATTTTATACTATGTATGAATGATTTTTTTGTTGAATGTCTGAAATCTGAGAGAGAGAGAGAGAGAGTAAGGGAAATGAGTTTCAATTGTTTCTCTATTTGAGCAAGAGTTCCTGCAAGGAGTGCAATTGAATTGTCTGCAAGGAGTGTGTTGACAAAGGGGTTCAGAGGTTTGTCTCTGAAAGCTCAGGATAGAAAGCTTTTGTTCTCATTTCCACAGAAGTGCAGTCAGACATAGGAGTCGTGCAAGGAGTGTGCAGGCCGAGTAAAAAGTCTCAGAGTGGAGAATCTGAGTGGGGCATTGAGGGACTACTGCTGCAGGTGTGTGCGGAGTCGAAGGAAGGAAGGAAGGCACCCAAGCACTTTAGGAAGTTTGAAGTAAGACGTAGTGACGAGGGATCACAGGAGGACGAGTTCCATGGAGAGAGACTCCTTGGTTAATTTGTGCAGAGGTTCTCAGGGGGAAACAAACGGTCAAAATTCTCTAAGGAGAAATCGTGAAGTTCTGTGAGCCGTCAGATCTCACGAAAGAGAAGGGCAGTTACCATGAGTACTCCTAAAGTTTCTAAAGCTAAGGAGGAGTAGGACCGTCGATCCAAGCCACAAGGGCCGTTGGATTTACAAGAGAATTCCTATTTCAGGATTTTGTGGGTGGGATTCCCATAAATTTTGCAATGGAAATCACGATATCACGATACGCAAAATCCTGAAAGCCAGAAGGATGGTGTGGGACCATAGGAGTCAGCGAGGCAGACAGGTGGCATGCTATTTCAGAGTTTCACAAAGTAAAGTTCTGAATTCATTGCATTAGGGTTCACGATATTGCGAAGTCCGAAGTCCTGATAGAAGTAAAGGGGCGTTGAAATATCAACCTTGTGAGCGCATCAAATTTCGAAAAAATCAGATTTCGGGAATCACAGGAACAAGTCGCTTGACATCGCGACCGCCAAAATCGCGATAAGGGAAAGTTTGAAAGAGAAAGGGGAAGGGTCAGCATTGACTGTTTCCGGGTTTTCTGATATTGGAGATAAGGCACTTGACTAACGGATTCACAAAGGTGCGAAGTCCGACCTCTCGAGGTATAAAGGAGGAATTTCTTGAAGTTAGTTGTGGGTGCAGATTTTTCAAAAGGGAAATAGAAGAGCCATTGTTGAGATCTCTTCGGGCCAAGGAGAGAAGAACGATCCTATTGACGTGGACCTTCCGACCTGTGGGTTGAGGAGGGATGGAGTCATCATTCCACTTGTCACCATGAGACAAATCCTTGCGAAGGATTTTGAGGGAATCAATGTGGCAGTAGATGTGTACAACATGACGTGTACTCACAGGATCAGGGGATTGGAAGTAACATTGGGAAACTATATGTTGATCGATGAATTTTTTGTCGTGGATATAGCAAATACTCTTGTGGTGTTAGGATTTTAGTGGTTGTATTCATGAGGATGGAGTTCCAGGACAAGGGTGGAAAGAAATTCATCCTAAGAGGTATGTAGAAAGGTGCCCCCAAGATCGTGTATAATGAGTGCATGGAGGCCCTTTTTAGACACGGGGACATGGCCTACGCAACATAGAGCCTGATCACCATGGAAAATCCATCACAGGATCACCAACATTACCCTGCAGATAATGTCTTTTGTTTATTTATTTACTTATATACACATATCATGGTTATAGTAATTATGTGTAATTTCAAACTATTGGGTAAGTACCAAGTTAAATATATGAATGTATATATCGAGACTCTTATGGATGCGCTACTAAATTTATGGGTTGGCATCACTATGTATGACATCTGTAAACCAATTTGGGAGAAGAAATTTAAATTCCATGGAATAATTTTATGGACAATTCATGATGGCCCAGGACTAACACATTTTTGTGATATGTATCATTTTATTTATCTTTAATACTATATAATTTTTTAAAGATATCATGTTGCATGTTTAATTTTTAAATAATCTCATCGTATAATTGACACTAATCCATATGTTGCAGGTCTTCAAACAAAGGGTAAATTTGCATGTCTAGTTTGTGGTCCTAAGATGATGTATAATCATTCAAAAAAATTAGGAAAGGTAGTGTTTTATTATTATAGGAACCTCCTCCCTAAGAACCATAGGTATTGTAATACTGAAAAACATATTTTCAATGGGAAAGAAGAGACTGGTTTAAAACCATGAAGAATGACACCTCACATATGGAGGTTGGAGTATAATAGAAATCGTCAAGGTACGCAATTTATTTATGTATCATATATGTAATGTTTTGAATGTTTATTTTAATCATTGAATATATTCTACCATATTTGATAATTATTTTTGTAATTTCTTTTATGCTTCATGAAATCCACCATCATGAAGGTATTAATAATGGGCTTCCACGAGGAATGAAATGTTATCCCACTCAACTCATGAGGTTTCCATACTATGAGGAGAAAAAAATAGCTCATTTGTTTGATACAATGCATATCGGGAAGAATGTGACATAAACGTTATGGCGAATCATAGATGGTAGGAGGGATAAATAAAAAGTTGTAAAAATTTGTACTGAAATTCAGGAAGCCGGTCATGCAATGCAAAGTGTGATCCGATAAAATAGAGATGGACTAGACCAAAATAACATTCCATGGTTATTAATAGAGTAATAAAGCAATGATGTAAAAGAGTTCATTCAAAGAATTAAATTTCCCAGGGGTTTTTCTTCAAACATAAATAATATCTTGACGAAGAAAGGTGAATTTGGTGGGGTAAAAACACATGATTGGCATACCTTCATTAAGGTAATAAATTTGTTATACATATTTATATATATTGGCCTTATACATATTTCAAGTTTTTTATTTTTTTTGTCTACTTTGGTCGAAACAAATAACGATTTAGTTTTTTTGTTACAATATGTTCTACCTCTATCTCGCCCAAAAGACTTTGACAACAACATCAAACAAGTTATATATGAACTTGAAAAATACATGAGGTAAGTAGTTGTGATTTATATGAAAAATGTTCTTTCAATTTGTTGTGTTAATTAATGACACATGTTTTACTTGTAATGTAATATATTATATTATGTTATGTTGAAACATGTTTTTTTCTTGTGTCGTGGTCTCGTGTAGATGGTTGTCAGTGAAATAAATCCATGAAGATGATATACAGTATTGGAAGAGAGAAATTATTCAGCTAATTTGTGAAATGAAAAAGTATATACCTCCAACGTGTTTCAATGCACAACAACACTACCTCATACACCAATTTGAGATTGAAATTTGTGACCTATACACACAAGTTCAATGTGGATGGTGGAGAGGAACTTGAAATCATTGAAGGCTTTGGTTAGACAAAGAGCACNCTTCAAACATAAATAATATCTTGACGAAGAAAGGTGAATTTGGTGGGGTAAAAACACATGATTGGCATACCTTCATTAAGGTAATAAATTTGTTATACATATTTATATATATTGGCCTTATACATATTTCAAGTTTTTTATTTTTTTTGTCTACTTTGGTCGAAACAAATAACGATTTAGTTTTTTTGTTACAATATGTTCTACCTCTATCTCGCCCAAAAGACTTTGACAACAACATCAAACAAGTTATATATGAACTTGAAAAATACATGAGGTAAGTAGTTGTGATTTATATGAAAAATGTTCTTTCAATTTGTTGTGTTAATTAATGACACATGTTTTACTTGTAATGTAATATATTATATTATGTTATGTTGAAACATGTTTTTTTCTTGTGTCGTGGTCTCGTGTAGATGGTTGTCAGTGAAATAAATCCATGAAGATGATATACAGTATTGGAAGAGAGAAATTATTCAGCTAATTTGTGAAATGAAAAAGTATATACCTCCAACGTGTTTCAATGCACAACAACACTACCTCATACACCAATTTGAGATTGAAATTTGTGACCTATACACACAAGTTCAATGTGGATGGTGGAGAGGAACTTGAAATCATTGAAGGCTTTGGTTAGACAAAGAGCACGTATTGAGGGTTCTATGGTGGAGGGATATATGGTATATCAATCCATGGTATATATTAGTTAGTATATTCCTAAATTAGCAGTGCCAACTATGCATGTAGTGGATCGCATTTAGGATGTGAAATCCATCAAAAAAATTGAAGATAAGGAGCACCTGTTGGGGAAAGGTAGAATGAAAAAAATGAGAGGTAATGTATTAATAATTGTGGATATTTATATTAATACATATAAATTTTTCATTCTTTTTGTATATGATCATACTCATTAATATATTAATATATGTTATTTCATAAATTATTAATATTTACCATGGATGTTATAACTATATTGAGCACTTGCCACTAAATTAAAGCCTGCTATTTATGAACGGTAATTAGCGCTTGCTATTGGTGAATTATTATTTTTTGATCCAGTTGTTGGTGAATTATTATTTTTTGATCCAGTTGTTCAAGATTCAGATGCATTACATTTATACATTGTAAACAATGTTGATTGGATGAATGTATGGATTGAAATATGTAAACAACATCGATGGTGGTAGGTTATCATGGAAATGACTCTCTGAATTGGTTAAATAATCTTTCTGTAACAGAGATGCCAATGTTACGCAAAGGGAAATTGATTTAGCATATGGTTTGAAAGATGGACAAGAAAACAAATTCACCCATTTTATTCATTTATTTTATATTATATTAATGTGACTACATGTGTACTTATATCTTTTTCATATACTTTCCAAGTTATATAAATATGTTAATATATTAATTGACAATGCATCTTTGACATATATGGCATATTGCAGTTGAAACACCACAAAGCTATGTGGTGCAATGTGTTATCACCCTATAAGTTATAGGATCAACTGGTGACTGGAATATTATCTATCTCTAGTGTTTTTGTTGACAAATGATTTTTCATTCTGCAAATAATTTGAAAAGAAAAAGAAAAAGAAAAAAAAAAGGAAAGAAAAAGAAAAGAGGGCATAAAATAATTTCAATAAAATCCCCATGCAATAATAGTAACTTGGTCCATACCTTTCAAGCATGGCCAAGTTATTTTTAAATTGATGTTGATAGGGTTAGTGAATGAGTTTGGCTAAACAGTTTAATCTTAGCCAAATTGTCTAGGTTAGATTAGTGAATAAATCTGGCCAAACTGTCTAATCTTGGTCAGATAGCGCCAGGGTAGAGTAAATTCTTAACCCAACAGTTTAATCTGGGTTAATTGTCATAGAAAACTAGGTTAGAATATAGGCTAGTGTCTTTGCTTCAATAAAACTAGCTTGATGATCGATGTTGCACCATGATTTGGATACCTAAAAGTTGTTTGGCTAACCCCTTGGTGGTGTAGACATAAAAAGTCTTGGAGAAAACCCGTGAAAAGAACTTATCCTAAGTTTCCTCGGTGCATGTATTTTTCGTGCCCTCACTTATGCTCTATTCATATATCAGCGGTCCAGATGATTGCACCCAGATCTACGGTGGACAGATCTTTCCGGACCCCCCCAACTGTTCTATCTTTAATGGAGGGTGGGGGGTCGAGAATTGCTGATAAGACACACGCGCATCTGGACAGCTCAGGATCAAGCGCGCAGATCTACTATCAGTATTGGATTCTGGACCCCCCCATCCATTCTTCCTTTAATGGAGGGGGTGGGTCCAGAATCGGTGATAAACGACGCACACATATTTGCGGCCAAGAAGCAAGCACACAGATCAATGGATCCAGGTGTTTTTCGGACCCCCCCGACTGGTCTTCTTTTAACTGAGGGGGGGGCATCCGGAATGGAATCTTTCCTCTAGCAAGCCCCTCTTTATACATGGAAACGATCAAATGGCCCTGAGTCCCATCACCTCCTATTGTCTGACATATCTTCGTCACCTCTGGACGTCACCTTCCACCTTTCTTAAAAATTCAAATCCCTTTAATGTCCGATAGTCCTTCCCCCTCATTCGTTGGTGGCAAGCCCCCTCACCATGACTTCTACCCTAATCGGTAACCGCCACATCACCCATCCGTATCCCTCAGTCACTGTCACCTGCCATCTCACACTCTAAGTGATCTGTTGGCCATTTATTACTGGATGACCTATCCATTAACCAGCTGACCTGTCTCCCACACCCAACGGACACCCATTTACTCAAAAATACCCTTTTTCTTCCTATTTTCACCATTTACCCACTCATCACACCAGACAGATTTACACCATTTTCTCCTCTGTTACAATCAGTTGCCCCCACGAGTAGCCACCCCGCTAACATTGTTTTTCTTGTAGGTATTGTTGCAGTAATCGCGCCAAAGTCCAAACAAGTAGAAGGAGAGGAGAATCCATTTCTCTCGCCTCCTGTCGACCTTGACAGGATCCCACTAGTCGACAAAGACAGCTTAATCACAGATACAAAGTGCAATTTTGATTTCGCAGACCTTCAGTTGTGGCTCAAGGAAGTTTTCCTGGACCAGAGTGATGAAATTGGACTATGGGAGTCCAACTTACCCCTTTACCTTTTCCCTCAGATTCACCCTTTTCTAGAGTTCACCCTCAAGTGCCAAGCCCACTACATTCCCAAGCAAAGAGTCGTCGTCTCCTCGTCCGGAGAGATTCTTTTCCTCATCACGCCCGAATCCATCGACCAAATGATGAAAATCCCCTGAGTCGACTCTGCATCACCCTTCAACCTAGAAACTCTTACAGAATTATACCAGAAAATGACCTTCCCCCAAAGAGCTCAAATATTCAAGCTTTTCCTTCCCCCATCCGCTCAATTTCCCTCCACAAATCCTCCTTATCCTTCTTCCATGTTCTCGACTAAAGGAAACTAGATCATCTCATCCCTTTGTGCCTTGATGGGATACTATTCATATCAGTGGGTAGATGAACCCATTCTGGGATTTTTATCCATCTTCTCTACCGATGAGAAGCCCACTACCCAGTTCGACTTCAGCACATTTCTGGCGAATAATATTCACGAACAGTTTGTTAATTTCACCACGGAGGGCATGTTCCGGTACTCTTCCATACTGGCGTATTTGTTCGTTTTCTTCCAAGCAGACAAATTTGTCTCTTCCATGCAGAAGATGGATGGAGATGGTAGAACACAGGCAGTGATAGCATGGACCTCCTTTCTCAAGCAGAACTACACAGATTTCAATTTCAAGGAGTTCATCGATCAATTCTACCACCTAGTGGTGAGTATGCTTAGCGGCAGGCTCGAGCCTTGGATAAATGATGAAGTTCAAAGGATCCTGCATCTTTTGGATCACACCAAGACGGGGGATTGGTATTTGTACCAAGATTACATCGAGATCAGAGTATACGGGTGCGAGTTGGCACCGTATAAGCTTCCCAAGTACCTGCCTGTCAGAATTTTTTCTTTAGAATATATAAGGCAGATAATAAATTCAGATGATATCCATTTTCCGTCACTAAAGAAAAAGAAACAACTCAGAATTAAAGGGAATATTGGCTCCTTCATCTGCAACAATCATGGCACTGGGGAAGAAGCAGACAGGTTGCTGAAGGAAATGAAGTTCTTCATGAATTTCCCATGGCATTACGATCCATGTGGGATCATCTCCGAGATGAGGGTGAAAAACAAGAACATCCCATATGTCCATGAATCTAGGCCTGAAGTTGAGAAATTTGCAAACTAGATAGTATGGGAGCCTAACACATTGGTCGAAGTAGAATAGCAGGATCCCCTGGCCACTGTATCACAAACAACCACGCCACATGTCCCGAAATAGAAAATTCCTAGGAAATATTTATATCCGCCTGTCACTGAGGTATCGTCAGAAGAATTCCAGCTGCATACCAAGAGGCCTAAGACTATTTCAGTTCCTGGCCCGACCGGAGAAAAAGAAGCCCTGCCTACTACAGTGATCAAGGTTGACAGACCACCCCTTGGTGCAAGCCTCCAGAACGTCATAACCTCAGCATTGCCAAAGAAATCTACAGATTCTCCATTGACCACCTAGCCAGGCAAGGTAGGACCGAAGTTGAGTATCTTTGAAAAATATGAGCTGATCAAGAAAAGGAACCGGACCCTGACCAACAGTACGTGCACCCAGTTTTGGAAGCAGACGTCGACTGCACAGCATAGGCTGCTATCAGCATTCAACATCAATAAGGGTATAATGCATATGGCATTCCTCCAGGCACAGGTGCCAGATCCAAAGGTGATCACTGATTACAAAAGGGCCACCTTCGAATTCCAGACGAAGGACGTGCATCCGGCCGATCAGATGGATCTGCACAAGAAGACAGAGGAAATGGTCTTCTATACGCTGGCGCATGCTTCCACTACTGCGTCCAAATTGCAGGTGTCCCTGAACAACGTTCAAACACAACTGAAGTTAGAGAAGATATCGTCCTTTGCCAAGGACAATAGGATCAAGACTTTGGAGGAACTGGTCCTCAAGATCAGCTACGATCCTTCGAACGTGAAAGCAGTCGAGAAGATGATTAAGAAGAAGAATTCTAGCATAGCCTCCTTAAGGAAACAATTGAATCTCCCACCCGCAGAGGATTCGCAAGCGAAGGAAATAACAGAGAAAGAAGGAGAAAAATATGAAATGCTCAAGCTACTCATGGAGCAGAATGCACAACTTAAGGAAATGGAAACTGAGATGCAGAAGCTGGTAAAATAGAAAGAACAACTTAAGCCAATGGAATTTATTCCATTGAGCGCCATTCCAATTTCGGGAGTAAGCACAGCATCAGTGACAGAAGTCCCATCCGCGACTCCATTGACATCCCTAGAGAAGACAGTCGACCTGGCTAAGTCTATGGAAAAGATGAACCTACACGAAACAGAGATCAGCAGGCTCAAAAAGGAGATTGAGAACCTTCAGGAACTCAAATCTTCCTTCCATATCAGCCTCTCCAAGGAAAATCAGGTGACAGATCAGCTCAAATAAGAGTTACAACAACTCTAGAAGCAAACAGTGGTAGGAAAAACTTTGGCCGAGGTTAAAGAAAGTGTATGGACAGACATCACCAAGTCCATGAAGGATATTTGACCCATGATACAGATCATGTTTGAGCAGAATGAATTGGTTTAGAGAAGAAAACATGCCATTGAGAAGATCAGATCAGAATTGGGAGAGATGCCAACACAAGCGAACGAGATCATCAAGTTCCTAAATTCTAAGACCAGGGAAGAGATGGAAGAGCTGAAAATTGAAGACAGAACAGAGACCATCCTTGAGGTCAAAAGAGTTTTGACCAAGAGAGGATTAATGCTTCATATGCAAGAAAAGGTTCAGGCCATGGACCTGGGGGTACAAAGATTCTTTAGTAAGCTTGAGGCTCTACAGAAGAAAGGTCTACCTGGTCTGAAGGTAATCAATGATAAATTGATGACACTCCGATAATACAAGAAGAGATTGGCCGATGTGGCTAAGGATAGTTCAAAGTTTGTAGGAATTCAAGGCAGAATCACTGGCAAAGAATTTCTAGATGCACTTCAGTGGCACATCAGTATTCAACATGAGATTCGATACATCTTCGTCACCAAACCTACCTTCACCAAGTACATAGAAATGGACAAAGGTTATCGAAGGCTACTCAAAGTCAACGTGCCCAGTCATCTTCAATGGGAGGAACTCTGTGATCTAATCGAGTAGCAGATGAGTTCTCCCAGTCTATTCATTTGTCCAGTCAGTTGAGGTTGTGCAGAGGCTTCATCAACGGCCCACCCAGAAATCAGCATGCAGTTACACCACATCATCAAGCAATTCCTAGATTTATGCAATTTGTTAAGTTAGTTAGGCTAAAAATATATTTAGCACGTCCTTCTCATTAATGACAGGATCGTTTGTAATTTGAGTTATAAATACTTCATCTTTCAAAGTATTGAGGGTTGTTGATATTCACACCCAGAAACTATCAGACTGTAATATTTTTGAAGAAATCTTCCATTAATACAAAGAGGCACTTTTACAGGATTCTTGCGTGTATTCACTGGTGATGTTTTTCTCTCTAAGTTGAATGATTCTCACTTTGTTATCATACTGTTTTCTAAATCTAATCTTTAGAAGTAAGGAATGTTGCAGGATTTATCTCGTATACCCTGTTTCTGACTCAAAAGATTTTAGTGTTTTATCTTCTGGTTTTTCAATAAAGAAATTCTTAACTTCTTCTTTGTTGAAATTATCTTTCTCGTCTTTTCTACTATTCCCCATTTACACTATCGAAGAATATAGTGATTATATTATCTCGCCCTATGAAAGTTTTCCTTTGCGTTTCTGGTTTGGATTTCATATTTTATTCAAGACACAGACCCCATAGCCCAATGGATGTGTAGACTGTCTCAACCAACTCGACAAACACTACGACAACAAAAACCGACCTATTTATTTACCTAGCCTAATATTTAAAATTTGAAACATAGCTAAATCATATAGAGAGATCCCTCTCTGAAGTTGGAAGGGCTAGATCCCAGCTTCAAAAGCTGTTGGATAAAGTTACCTCTCGTAGATTTCTTCTTCCTAACAACCTCTTGGAAATTTACAGAGCGCTAACATATTGGCGACCATACTAGGGAAAGAACAGAGCTAAAAATGTATAACTTCACGTTTTCTTTTCCCTAAGAAGAAAGTTTGTTCCTGAAATATTGCAAATTTGAGAAGAAAGTAATGTTTAGAGGTTGATTAAAATTTGTACATATTATTTTTAGACTCATAAAACTAAAAAGTATATATATATATAAAAATCGAAAAGAAATCTGGCTCCCAAGAAAGTTTATACTCGATCTCATCCAGACCCAAAACCTGCGATAGTAACAGATAACCCAGAGTAGCTGCTCAGGAAAAATATCATAGCTAAAGGTTCATTAAGTCATACTCCCTTTCATAAGTCCCTTTCTTGTTCAGGAGAGCTCGTTACCTTTCAAATCCCTGACTTTGACACCCCTTTCGAACAAAGTCTGGTTAGGACAAGATCCGACAGTTTTGTGACTGAAGTCATTCTGGACCCAACCATTTTGCAACCCCAGACTCCTGAAATTCCATCTCCCATTGCTAAATCGTGAACCACTCCCTCGATGTTGGCTAGTCCCTCCTCGTCCTCGTCTTCCGTCGCTAACTCGCCTATCATCCAGTTTTTTAGCACACCTCCTCCACCTATCATGGCAGCTAGGTACGCTCCCTTGGTGTTGGTCGCACCCCTTCATGCCATGCCCCAAGAATATCAAATGAGACTCCGACAGTTCGATGGAATAGAACCTTTGAACGCCCAACAACACATTGATAAAATGAATGATTATTTTGACTTGCACGAAGTAGATGAGGCTGATGTTCAAATGAGATTGTTTTCCCAGAGTTTGACAGGTGACGTTAAGAAATGGTATAAAGTTTTACGTGCCACCTCAATCCTTGAACTTACTGCATTTCAAAGGATTTTTCTAGAAATATGGGAGGTAAAGAAAAACCCTCTCCAAATATTGTCAGAATACGAGGATATTAGAAGAAATCAAGGTGAGACAGTTTAAGATTACTGCACTCGTTTCAATAACCTGTACAATGCAATCCCAACCGAAATCAAACCTCCACGGGGTCTGGCATTGATAAAGTTCCCTGATGGTTTTGATGCCGATATGTCATACCAACTAAGGGAAATAAATTCTACCACCCTGGAAGACATGCAGAAAAGTGCAATAAGTGTGGAGGCCAATTTGTTGGCGAAAAGGGCACATTAGAGGTTAGAGACGAGAGTCATAATTAAAGAGGAACCTTTCGCATCAACCTCTGATTCCAAATTGGATTCCTTTTCCAGAGCAATGGAAAGAATGATGTAAAGACTTACTGTGTCAGAAATAAATCCTCCAAGAGACAATCCACCAGCTCCTTAGGTTTGAAATCCTAACTTCAGGAGAAACCCTCCTCAAATTAGACAGAGAGATCCTAGGGATCAAAGAGAGCAGAGAGGTCTAGATCAACAGATCAGACCTCCCCTACAAGAAAATTATGCTGATGAAGGGGAGGAAGTGATTGAGGAACTAGAGGATACTCACATAAATCTCATGGGCATTCATGATAACGAAGCTATTTTCCTTACCCAAGAAGAGCAGGAACTCTTTATTCTAAATAAAACAAAAGTAAGTGAAGAAGCTGAAGATGTCAAACAACAGGCATTCGAAAATGCCATTTTGGAGGTACACCGGCAGTACAATCTATGGAGTAAAAAGATAGAAGGGATTTCCCCAAAAAAGATGATTGAAACGAAGAAGGTAGTCAAAACCAAAAAAGGCCTCTGAACCATCTGCTGAGAAGATTCATGAAAAGAGCACTGCTGACGTTCCCGTGAAGAAAAACCTCACTATTCTGAAAAGATCGTCGCAGCCTGAGGTTTCATCAATTAATAAACCAAGTACTTCTGGCCGGAAGAATGTGGTAGATGAACCAGAGTTGATGATCTAGAGCAGAGTCCCTATACCTTTCAGCCTCGAAGGGGAATTAGCCAAAGTAAAAGTTCCCATTCCACTTTCCGAGTTGATGAACAAAGACGCTTATCATTCACAAGTGATTAAAGCGCTAACCATTGAACCTGATATAGGTACGAAAGCCTTAACCATTGGATCAGAAAATCATTCAGATACTGTGAAACTTACTGATGATCAACCCGAACTTCTGTTCGGACCTGAAGTAGATGGCCGAGACGATAATGGTGATGTCACTCCTTTTTACATCAGTCTAAATATACATGACCTGATCTTGCATAACGCTATGATGGATTCGGGTGCTTCCCACAATATGATGCCTAAAGAAGTGATGGAGAAACTGGGACTAGAGGTCACCATACCTTACAAGGATTTACACTCATTCGACTCCAATAAAGTTAGATGTATTGGATTGATCAAAGACCTATGTATCACCCTGGTTCAGATTCCTGAAAAGAGCATGGTCATGGATGTGGTGGTTGCAAACATTCCCCCGAAGTATGAAATGTTGCTATCCTAGTCTTGGGTAGCTATGTTGAGAGGTACATTGTAGCTAGATATGTCATATGCCACTATCCCAGTTTTTGGGCAACAAAGAAGGCTATACAGAGAAACATTGATGGAATACATGGTCAGTAGCCAAGAAAAACTACACAACTATCCTCTTTACTCTGCGCATTCTAACTTGGATTCTTTTATATTGTACAACGATGGTGACACAGGAGAGAAAGACACTCAGCTGGGAGAAGATACATCTAGTTCGAATGAAGGCCAAGAAATCATTGAGGTAGAAAGGAAGAAAAATGTGATAACTGAAGAATTACCAGCAGATTTCTGGAGCATGGATTTTGATGGAGCAGTAAGAAAAGAAGGAGCCGGAGCGGGAGTTTGTCTGCACAATCATAGAACTAGGTATTCAGAAAACCATTCTTGCAAATTAAATTTTCAATGCACTAACAATATCGCTGAGTATGAAGCCTTGATGCTCAGTCTGAAGCTTTTGAAAAGAGTTGGTGCCAAACAGATTATGGTAAGAGGTGATTCTGAGTTAATAATCAAGCAAATTAAAGGTGAGTATGCTGCAAAACACCCCCGTCTTAGAGCTTATAGGAATGTTGTTCTTGATTCCCTTAGATGTTTCACTGAAGTTGATTTGCAGGTAATGCCTAGGGGACAAAACATTTTGGCAGACGGATTGGCTACGTCAGCAGCCACATGTAAGATTCATTTCCGCTCAACCCACCCATACATGGTAGAGGTGAAGTGCAGACCAACCGTTCTCGAAAATATCAGGTACTGGCAAGGGTTTGGTAATGATGATCAAATCGAAGACTTTTTGCAGTGTAAAAATGATTTTGAATGTACAAATATAGATTTAGAGAACGAGGATGAAAATGTAAATAGATCTGATTTTGAAATTGATAGTGTAAATAGCGTAGATTCGGGAGAATTAGGCGATGATGAGATGGAGATTGATATTCTGCATTTGAAAAGTAACGTTTTACCTAGGGGCCTAGTTTCTTTAGAGGATTTGTTTGATTTTAATTATGTAGCCAAAAAACCAAAAATTGAAGCCAGTGGACAAGAAGTGGAAGATTGTAATATAGGGATGGAGGAGAAACCCTGGATGGTCAAATTGTCCAAATCATTACCCCCTGAGAAAAAAATCAAATACATTGAGCTGTTCAAAGAATATTTAGATGTCTTTGCCTGGGGTTATGAGGATTTGAAAGCTTATGATACCAACATCATAAAACACGGGATTCCAATAAAAGAAGACCGAAAACCATTCAGACAGAAACTCAGGAGGATAAATCCCAAGTTACTCCCTCTGATAGAAAAGGAAATCAAAAAAATGTACGATGCCAAGATCATAGTCTCGTTGCGTTTTTCCAAATGGGTCTCTAATTTGGTTCCTACACGTAAGAAATCTGGGGAAATCAGGCTTTGCATAGATTTCCAAAATCTGAATAAGGTCTCCTTGAAGGACAATTACCCCTTGCCCAAAATGGACCACATCCTTCAAAGGGTGGTCGAATCCAGTCGAATCTCTTTGCTGGACGGTTTCTCGGGTTATAATCAGGTCCTCGTCCACCCAGATGAGCAAGACAAAACCGCTTTCACTACACCATGGGGCACTTTCATGTATGTGAAAATGCCTTTTGGTTTGATGAACGCGGGATCCACTTTCCAGAGAGAGATGGACATCACCTTTGTGGAAGAGTTACGGAAATTTATTGTCATCTATCTGGACGATGTAACTATGTTTTCCCAGTCTTATGACGAGCACCTGAGGCATCTCAGAAGAGTCTTCGAGAAATGCAGGAGGTTTGGGATTTCTTTAAATCCTAAGAAAATCCTTTTCAGACTAGAGGAAGGAAAACTTCTAGGGCACGTAATCTCCAAGGATGGAATCAAAATAGATCCCAGCAGAATCGAGGCCATACAAAAATTAGAACACCCAAGAAACATCAAAGAATTATAGTCTTTTATCGGAAAAATAAATTTCCTATGAAGATTCATACCCAATCTGGCAGAGCTCCTCAAAAACATTACAAATATGTTAAAAAAGGATGTAAAAATAAAATGGGACACCGAGTCCAAGCAATCTTTCGAACAAGTCAAACGAGCACTCACAGAAGCCCCCATTTTGATCAATCCTGATTTTACCAAGGATTTCTATCTTTTTTCTTTCGCCTCCGAACATACCATTGCAGCGGTATTATTACAGAAGAACAACAAAGGGTATGAACAACCCATAGCCTTCTTCACTAAAGCGTTAAGAGATGCTTCTTTAAATTACAAGATAATGGAGAAAAAATCTTTTGCCTTGGTAAAAGCCATAAAATATTTTAGGGTCTACATTCTCCATTCCCACACCATTGCATATGTTCCGAATGCGGTAGTAAAATACATTTTGACCCAGGACAATCCGGATGGAAGAAGAGGAAAATGGATTTTTTTCATTTTAGAATACGACATAGAGATTAAGCCTACGAAACTAATCAAAGGTCAAGGCCTTGCAAAATTAATGGCTGAATCAAATTTCCATGCTCTTGACATTAATTTCTTAGCTGCAGCAGATGAACAGGGCAAGATGGTGACTCCAAGCGTGAGAGAGGTATTTCTCAACTCTCCATGGTACGCAGACCTTATATTCATTTTTCATAATCTACAAGCTCCCCCTGGTTTGACTAAGACTAAAGCTAGATTTCTGAAGTTGAAAGCATTGAAATATTGCATTCTAGAAGGTAATATGTATTGGAAAGATCCTGGATGTATTCTGTTAAATTGTTTATTGAAAGATGAAGTTGATAAAGTGCTACAAGAATTTCATGTAGGAGAATGCGGTGGCCATCTGAACTAGAAGGTCACAGCCAACAAAATCCTCAGAGCTGGTTTCTATTGGCCCACCCTATTCGTTGATGTACATTGTACAATGACCACATGTCATCAATGTCAGTTGTTTGAAGGCAAAAGGAAACTCCTCCCTCTACCCCTGAAACCGATCTCAGTTGAAGCCCCTTTTCAGCTGATAGTGTTTTTGTTGACAAATGATTTTCCATTCTGCAAATAATTTGAAAAGAAAAAAAAATAAAAATAAATAAATAATAAAAAATAAATAAATAAATAAATAAAAAAGAAAAAAGAAAAGAGGGCATAAAAGAATTTCAATAAAAGCCCCATGCAATAATAGTAACTTGGTCCATACCTTTCAAGCATGGCCAAGTTCTTTTTAAATTAATGTTGATAGGGTTAGTGAATGAGTTTGGCTAAACAGTTTAATCTTAGCGAAAGTGTCTAGGTTAGATTAGTGAATAAATCTGGCCAGACTGTCTAATCTTGGTCAGATAGCCCTAAGGTAGAGTAAATTCTTAACCCAACAGTTTAATCTGGGTTAATTGTCATAGAAAAATAGGTTAGAATATAGGCTAGTGTCCTTGCTTCAATAAAACCAACTTGATGATCAATGTTGTACCATGATTTGGATACCTAAAAGTTGTTTGGCTAACCCCTTGGTGGTGTAGACATAAAAAGTCTTGGAGAAAACCCATGAAAATCACTTATCCTAAGTTTCCTCGACGCATGTATTTTTCGCGCCCTCACTTATGCTCCATTCATATATCAGCAATCCAGATGATTGTGCCCAGATCTACGGTGGACAAATCTTTGCGGACCCCCCCGACCGTTCTACCTTTAACGGGGGGGGGTTTGGAATTGTTGATAAGACCCGCACGCATCTCGACAGCTCAGGATCAAGTGCATAGATATATGATCAGTATTGGATTCCGGACCCCCCAGTCCATTCTGCCTTTAATGGAGGGGGGGGGCGGGTCCAGAATGGGTGATAAACGACGTGCACAGATCTGCGACCAAGAAGAAAGCACATAGATCAACGGCTCCAGGTGTTTTTCGGAACCCCCTGACTGATCTGCTTTTAACTGAGGGGGGGGGTCCAGAATGGAATCTTTCCTCTGGTGGGCCACTCTTTATACATGGAAACGATCTAATGGCCCAGAGTCCCATCACCTCCTACTTTCTGACATACCTTCGTCACCTCTGGACTTCACCTTCCACCTTTCTTAAAACGTCACATCCCTTTAATGTTTGACAGTCCTTCCCCCTCATTCGCTCGTGGCAATCCCCCTCACCATGACTTCTACCCTAATCGGTAACCACCACATCACCCATCTGTATCCCTCAGTCACCATCACCTACCATCTCACACTCTAAGTGATCGGTTGGCCATTTATTATTGGATGACCTATCCGTTAACCAGGTGACCTGTCTCCCACGCCCAACGGACACCCATTTACTCAAAACTACCCTTTTTCTTCCTATTTTCACCATTTACTCACTCATCGCACCAGAGATATTTACACCATTTTCTCCTCCGTTACAATCAGTTGCCCCCACCAGCAGCCACCCCACTAACGTTGTTTTTCTTGCAGGTACCGTTGCAGTAATGGCACCAAAGTCCAAATAAGCAGAAGGAGAGGAGAATTTGTTTCTCCCACCTCCTATCGACCTTAACAAGATCCCATTGGTCGACAAAGACCACTTAATTGCAGATACAAAGTGCGATTTTGATTTTTCATACCTTCAGTCGTGGCTCAAGGAAGTTTTCCTGGACCAGAGTGATGAAATCAGACTCTGGGAGTCCAACTTACCCCTTTAGCTTTTCCCTCAGATTCACCCTTTTCCAAAGTTCGCCCTCAAGTGCCAAGCCCACTACATTCCCGAGCAAAGAGCTGTCATCTCCTCATCCGGAGAGATTCTTTTCCTCATCATGCCCGAATCCATCGACCAAATGATGCAAATCCCCCGAGCCGACTCTGCATCACCCTTCAACCTGGAAATTCTTACAGAATTATACTAGAAAATGACCTTCCCCCAAAGAGCTCAAATATTCGAGCTTTTCCTTCCCCCATCCGCTCAATTTCCCTCCACAAATCCTCCTTATCCTTCTTCCATGTTCTCAACTAAAGGAAACCAGATCATGTCATCCCTTTGTGCCTTGATGGGATACTATTCAGATCAGTGGGTAGATGAACCCATTCTGGGATTTTTATCCATCTTCTCTACCGATGAGAAGCCCACTACCCAGTTTGACTTTAGCATGTTTCTGGCAAATAATATTCACGAACAGTTTGTTAATTTCGCCACGGAGGGCATGTTCCGGTACTCTTCCATACTGGCGTATTTGTTCGTTTTCTTCCAAGCGGACAAATTTGTCTTTTCCATGTAGAAGATGGATGGAGATGGTAGACCCCAGGAAGTGACAGCATGGACCTCCTTGCTCAAGCACAACTCCACAGATTTCAATTTCAAGGAGTTCATCGATCAATTCTACCACCTAGTGGTGAGTATGCTTAGCGGCAGGCCCGAGCCTCGGATAAATGATGAAGTTCATAGGATCCTGCATCTTTCGAATCACACCAAGATGGGGGATTGGTATTTGTACCAAGATTACACCGAGATCAAAGTATACGGGTGAGAGTTGTCACCGTATAAGCTTCCCAAGTACCTGCTTGTCAGAATTTTTGCTTTGGAATATATAAGGCAGATAATAAATTCCGATGATATCCATTTTGTGTCACTGAAGAAAAAGAAACAACTCAGAATTAAAGGGCAGATTGGCTCCTTCATCTGCAACAATCGTGGCGCTGGGGAAGAAGCAGACAGGCTGCTAAAGGAAATGAAGTTCTTCATGAGTTTCCCATGGCATTACGATCCATGTCGGATCATCTTCGAGATGAGGGTGAAAAACAAGAACATCCCATATGTCCATGAATCTAGGCATGAAGTTGAGGAATTTGAAAACCAGACAGTATGGGAGCCTAACACATTGGTCGAAGTAGAACAGCAGGATCCCCCGGCCACTGTATCACAAACAACCACACCACAGGTCCCGAAAGAGAAAAGGCCTAGGCAAGATTTATCTCCGCCTGTCACTGAGGTATCGTCAGAAGAATTCCAGCTGCATACTAAGAGGGAGGCCTAAGACTATTTCAGTTCCTGGCCCGACCGGAGAAAAAGAAGCCCCGCCTACTACAGTGATCAAGGTTGACAGACCACCCCTCAGTGAAAGCCTCTAGAAGTTCATAACCTCAGCATTGCCGAAGAAATCTACAGATTCTCCATCGACCACCTAGCCAGGCAAGGTAGGACCAAAGTTGAGTATCTTTGAAAAATATGAGTTGATCAAGAAAAGGAACTAGACCCTGACCAGTAGTACGTGCGCCCAGTTATGGAAGCAGATGTCGACTGCACAGCATATTCTGCTATCGACATTCGACACCGAGAAGGGCAGAATGCATATGGAATTCCTCCAGGAACAAGTGTCAGATCCAAAGGTGATCACTGATTACAAAAGGGCCACCTTCGAATTCCAGACGAAGGATGTGCATCAGACCGATCAGATGGATCTGCATAAGTAGATAGGGGAAATGGTCTTCTATATGCTAGTGCATGCTTCCACTATTGCGTCCAAATTGTAGGTGTCCCTGAACAACGTTCAAACACAACTGAGGTTAGAGAAGATATTGTCCTTTGCCAAGGACAATAGGATCAAGACTTTGGAGGAACTGGTCCTCAAGATCGGCTACGATCCTTTGAACGTGAAAGCAGCCGAGGAGATGATTAAGAAGAATAATGCTGACATAGCCTCCTTAAGGAAACAATTGAAGCTCCCACCCACAGAGGATTCGCAGGTGAAGGAAATAGTAGAGAAAGAAGGAGAAAAATATGAAATTCTCAAGCTACTCATGGAGCAGAATGTACAACTTAAGGAAATGGAAGCTGAGATGGAGAAGCTGGTAAAAGAGAAAGAACAATTGAAGCCAATGGAATTCATTCCATTGAGCTCCATTCCAATTTCAGGAGTGAGCACAGCATCAGTGAGAAAAGTCCCATCCGCGACTCCATTGACATCCCTGGAGAATACAGTCGACCTGGCTAAGTCTATGGAAAAGATGAACCTGTAGGAAATAGAGATCATCAGGCTCAAAAAGGAGATTAAGAACCTTCAAGAACTCAAATATTCCTTCCATATTAGCCTCTCCAAGGAAAAGCAGGTGACAGATCAGCTCAAACAATAATTGCAACAGCGCCGGAAGCAAACAGTGGTAGGAAAAACTTTGGTCGAGGTTAAAGAAAGTGTACGGACAGACATCACCAAGTCCATGAACGAGATTTGGCCCATGATACAGATCATGTTTGAGCAGAATGAATTAGTGCAGAAAAGCAAACAGGCCATTGAGAAGATCAGATCAGAATTGGGAGAGATGCCAACACAGGCGAACGGGATCATCAAGTTCCTAAATTCTAAGACCAGGGAAGAGCTGGAAGAGATGAAAATTTAAGACAGAATAGAGACCATCCTTGAGGTCAAAAGAGTTTTGACCAAGAGACGATTAATGCTTCAGCTGGAAGAAAAGGTTCAGGCCATGGACCTGGGGTTACAAAGATTCTTTAGTAAGATTGAGGCTCTACAGAAGAAAGGTCTACCTGGTCTGAAGGTAATCAATGATAAATTGATGACACTCCCAGACTACAAGAAGAGACTGGCCGATGTGGCTAAGGACAGTTCAAAGTTTGTAGGAATTCAAGGCAGCATCACTGGCAAAGCATTTCTAGATGCACTTCAGTGGGACATCATTATTCAACATGAGATTCGATACATCTTCGTCACCAAACCTACCTTCGCCAAGTACATAGAAATGGACGAAGTGTATCGAAGGCTACTCAAAGTCAACATGCCCAGTCATCTTCGATGGGAGGAACTCTATGATATGATCGAGTAGAAGATGAGTTGTCCCAGTCCAGTCATTTTTCCAGTCAGATGAGGTCATGCAGAGGCTTCATCAATGGCCTTCCCAGAAATCAGCATGCAGTTACACCACATCATCAAGCAGTTCCTAGATTTATGCAATTTGTTAAGTTAGTTAGGCTAAAAATAGATTTAGCACGTCCTGGTCATTAATGACATGATCATTTGTAATTTGAGTTATAAATACTTCATCTTTCGAAGTATTGAGGGTTGTTTATCTTCACACCCTAAAACTATCAGACTGTAATATTTTTGAAGAAATCTTCCATTAATACAAAGAGGCACTTTTACAGGATTCTTGCGTGTATTCACTGGTGATGTTTTTCTCTCTAAGTTGAATGTTATTCTCGCTTTGTTATCATACTATTTTCTAAATCTAATCTTTAGAAGTAACGAATGTTGCAGGATTTATCTCGTATACCCTGTTTCTGACTCAAAAGATTTTAGTGTTTTATCTTCTGGTTTTTCAATAAAGAAATTCTTAACTGCTTCTTTGTTGAAATTATCTTTCTCGTCTTTTCTGCTATTCCCCATTTACACTATCGAAGAATCCAGTGATTATATTATCTCTCCCTGTGAAAGTTTTCCTTTGTGTTTCTGGTTTGCATTTCATATTTTATTCAAGACACAGACCCCATAGCCCAATGGATGTGTAGACTATCTCAACCAACTCGACAAACACTACGACAACAAAAACCGACCTATTTATTTACCTAACCTAATATTCAAAATTTGAAACATAGCTAAATCATATAGAGAGATCCCTCTCATAAGTTGGAAGGGATAGATCCCAGCTTCAAAAGTGGTGGGATAAAGTTACCTCTCGTAGATTTCTTCTTCCTAACAACCTCTTGGAAATTTACAGAGCACTAACACAATGGTCGTAAATTTTGCATCAAACAGTTGGAAGAAACTAGGAAAACTTATGATAGTGAGATTACTGCAATATTCTAGTTCACTGATGTTTCCTCTTGGAGTCACAAACATCCCCGAGAATCTGAAAATAGATACTATGGGTATTTGAATGATATACTTGAGTGTGACTTGAATTCCTTCAAATTAGTTATGTTTGATGTCAAATGGTATAGGTTACAAATGCATGAACATGATGAGGAAATAAATTTTATTCAACATGCAAATGAATTTTTGATGATTAAAACAACGGTGTTTGAAATAGGACATGATTTCTATGCTTTTCCAAGCCAATATGAACATGTCTTTTACTCAAATGGTCTAGGTGAGAGGGATTGGTCATTTGTTATTAGATATGATCCAAGAGGAAGGATAGTTAAGTATACTCATGTAAAGGAATAATATGATATTGAATAAGAATATGATTCACCAGATCAGATAGAGCCAAAATATCATGCAGGATCGATAAATGAAGAAGACGAATAAGATCACGATCCAAGCATAGGAGACAATGCAGTTCTTGATGATGATGTAGATGAAAATATGCTCAAAAATGACATTGATGACGATGATGATATTGTCAATCCTTTCAACATTGTTTTTGAACTGGATGATGATACAGATGTCCATTTCGATGAAGAATATGATACATAATAGGTATGATTATACAAATGTTGAGTTGGATTAGGTACACGACTATATATTTTAATTTATATGAACTATTCTCTTAAAATAATTTACTTATCTCATGGTTTAATTACACGTTTTTAAGTTTTATGAGATTTTTTATATCATATGTTACATATTGTTTAATTATTATGTGAAACCTAAAAATAGTTGCCAATATACTAAATTGTGTGGTGAGATAACAATATCATTTAAAACACATAATTTCATTTACCTTCAGTAATTTTTGTTTTTGTAGTTTCTATGCATGAATATTACTAGGTTCCTTTTAATTAATTTTTATACTGTCATGATCATAGATAGACTATTCGCATGCCTTAACAACATGGGAGGTTTTATGGACTCAAATTTGACTCACACGCCCACTTGTTTCCATCATCAATTTGACTCCCAAAGAACAATGTTATGGTCTTATTTTCCCAAACTATACCCTAATTTTCCCAAACTATGAATGGGTTAGAACTAAAGTCAAGCTCAAGAGGGTCTTATTTTCCCACCAATTCTGCGAAGCCCATTCCCTTGGATGTGGTTTATCTAGAATATAGTAGCTAGGGACAGTGGGGAATCTCATTAATTATCTATTCATGTGCGTCACTAATTAGATGATGAGGCATCTAGATATCTTAAGAGAGTCATAGTTAATCCCTCCATTTACCCATTATTGGTTGAATTTCTTCACTTTGACATGCAAAGCAATGAGAATAAATCACATTGCATCTTTAGAAGGGTTATGTGTTATGGGTCGATGATTTATAAGGTTAGGGGGTGTAGATTCAAGGTCTAGGTTAGGTGATTATTAACACATTAAACCCTATCATATAATATATAATATATTAATTATTAAACATATAATAGATAAATTATAATATATTAATATTATATATTATGTAATA
>ML859898.1:0-16229 GCA_009831015.1 Picea engelmannii
TGTTTTGGCATACATAGTTGTTGATTTTCTAGACTTTTACTTTTAGACATAATTTTCAAGCATGTGTTCACTCTCTATCATTTTTTCAATGAAATATCATGTTCTATGCATATGTAGCCATTGAATTTCATTCGGCCAAATGATGTTTTGACCTCAATGCTATGATTAGTAAATTTTGTATTGTATTATACAAAATCAATAAAATAGTGTTTGGTCCTTTCTCAGACCTTTCTTTCCTTGGCTGTGTTAACTGAACCTACATGTTCCATTGTCAGGTATTGTTTTATTTCTGAATATGATCAAAATTTATGGTTATGGATTTCATTGTTTAATTTCAAATTCTTTATCATTTTTCAATGAAATATCTTGTTTTGTGCATACATAGCCATTGACTTTCATTTCGTGAAATAATATTTTGATGTCTATGCTAGGAATTGAAAATTTTGTATCATACTGTAAAAATTGAATAACATAGTGCCACATCCTTTCTTGGGCCTTTATTTCCTTCTCTATGTTTACTTAACCAAGTTTATCCATTGTCAAGTTTTGTTTTAATTCTCACCATAATCAGAATTTATGGCTCTAGATTTAATTGTTTTAAGTTTGAAGTTTCAAAATTGCTCTACTTTTGGATTGCCCACCTATTCAATTTTCTACATATGGTATTCTCTAAGATTTGGTTAAAGAAGAAGGTGTACCAGTAACAAATTTGTGATATCCTATTATCAATTTCAATGTTGTGTAAAAGGAACATCTGATGTCCAGGGAAGTCTACCCTATTTTCTTTCTGCAAAACCTAAGCTACACATACTTTACATTGTTTCCTGCACATCATAACATCCACACACTTTACATTGTTCCCTCCACGGCTCCACTTTGATACATGTTACATTGCTTCGTCTCCATATTTACCTCCAAATACTTCCTTTTACTAAGTTCTATGAAAGATGTTTTTAGTTTTTTTTTATAATAAAAATTGTTACTTGAAATAAATTCAACTCCACAATATTTTTTAAGTTAAACATATGCAAAAAATAATTTTGTTCACTTTATATACCTATTTTTTATAATAAACACTGCCACTTAAAATAAATACAAGTATCGAGAATTAGTGCTAGAAACTTAGAAAATGAGATTGCCATGAATCAGTCAGTTACCATGCAAATTACATCACTGGTAATAATTTGTGCTATGGAACTATTGTAAGTACAGAGATGCAAAGTGTAGGAATGCAGGACAATGGCCAATATGAATCATCGACACACGTGTATAAATTAGATTATCTTGGTTGTACAGTGCATATTCCTGTGGAGACACCCAGAAGATATGGTCGTGCAGACGATATGTGTGTGCTGAAGATATATCTTTGTTGAAGATATATATATGTTGAACACTTCACTTATTTACTAAGTTTTCTTGGACATTGAAAAATTTACCTTTTTTTTCTATTTTTTACAATTTTTATGTAAAATGTTTTCACTACAAAGACTTCAAAATGTTTAAAAATGAATTTCCATAAATGAGTCGTTTATCAAGAAAATTGCATTGTTGGTTAGAATTTGCATGGTGGAACCATTGGAAGTGCGGAGTTGCGAAGTGTGGCAGTGCAGGAGGATGATTGTTATGAATTGTCACCACAAGGGTTCAAATTAGACAAGGGCTTGCATGTCTGGAGGATATGCATGTGCAGACATGTGGAAGATATATTTTTGGGGACGATGTCTCTGTGCCCAAAAAATATCTATGCGATAGATATATATGTTTAACTATATTGTTTTAGTTAAGCATATGCATAAAAGCATTTTGTGAATTATTAAAAGTGTGGAGTTGTGAAGTGCAGGAGTGTGGGAGGATGAGTGATATCAATTACCTGCACAAGGCTTTAAATTAGACTAATTCTTGGCTTTGCGGGAGATATGCTTGTGCACACATGCAAGGGATATGCATTGATTTATACAATTCTAACATGTAGATATTGTGCATTGGTTCTTGTTGATCCTAATCTACAAACACTTTACATTGTTTCCCGCATATGCTAACCTCCCCATTAAACGTTTCACTTATTTACATTGTTTCTTGCAAATTCCAACCTATGGCTTAAACACTTCACTTATTAATTTACTAAGTTTTATTACACATTAAATATTTCACTTATTTTCTTATTTTTACAAAGTTTTATGCAAAATGTTTTCACTGCAAAAAGTTAAAAGCTTTTGATGCTAATGTATGCATATGCATAACAATATTCTATTATTGATAACATTGATAACTATTTGAAGTGTGGAGTTGCAGGACTATATGCGTATGCATAAAAATATTCTATTATTGATAACATTCATAACTATTAAACAAAGTGTTGGTTGTGTGGGGGATATACATGTGTGAAGGTGTAGAAACTATATCTATGCAGACTATATGTTTGTGCCGAAGATATATCTGTGCAATATATATATATGTTTAACACTATTTTTCTAGTTAAGCATATGCATAAAATCATTTTGTTCACTTTATATACTTATTTTTCAACAAATTTATGCATATGAATATAATTTGTATTAATATATTATTAAAATCTTCATATAATTCTATTATTGATATCATTGATAACTATTAGACTAAGTGTTGGTTGTGCGGGGATATGCATGTGTGGAGGTGCCAAATCTATATTTGTTTGGACTATATGCACATGTTGAAGATGTGTTACGAGGAAAATCTCTCTATGGATAGGGGCAAACCACAACA
The DNA here is from genome assembly GCA_009831015.1 of Picea engelmannii. Taxonomy (NCBI): domain Eukaryota; kingdom Viridiplantae; phylum Streptophyta; class Pinopsida; order Pinales; family Pinaceae; genus Picea; species Picea engelmannii. The sequence continues at coordinate 2,743 of ML859898.1, forward strand.
GACGGAAAGACACCCATAAATCAACTCTAATCTCAAGTATGATATATAAATGAAAATGATAATAAGAGAAGGTTGGAAGCCTACCTCATTCAGACATTCGAAGAAAACCATTGTTGAACATGTGACCTGAATATTCACACCTACAACTTGTCCTCAACAACCAAGATGCGCAAGCATGTGGAAATTATGTAGAATGCTAGCATACAAATTAGCATAATCCATTAACATACATAACAAATATGCCCATGGAAAGTAATACAAATATTTTCAATATATAAATTGGACAAGCAAAGAGTATTTCTATTAATGTAATTAACAGAAGTACATAGGTGACAAACTTTTGTAACAACACATATTGGAACCGAGAAACCAAGTCCCTCCATCTAGGCATTTACCACTTCAATCCTCCACAAAGGAAAAATCTCACAAGTAGTAGGAGTCAATGAGGTTCTCCATATCAAGATAGAAAGATCTTGGGGGTTGAACACAAGGATTCCAGACTTTCAAGGAAAAATGGATTCAGAATCAATATGAGGTGAAATTTCTCTAGACTGTATTTTCTCTCAATGTGATGAATTCTATCAAGGCTTGTATATTGCTCAATTTATAGCCTCCAAATGGAATTTAAGGGTTGAGTCGGAGCGTTTCCAGTACATGGAAGATCAAGGATCATGGATCGCATGACATGTCATGGAAACCTGACATATTTTTTAATTTTTAATCACAAAACCCAATGTATGCAGACTATAATGGAGCAACTTGCATATACATGAGTTGTCTAACTGTGGCTCGCGTATATGGACAAAAATATGTATTTTTGGCTCTGTAGTGAGGAAAAAGGGGAAATTAAGTCTGTAGAGGGAAATGGAAGACCATCGAAGCAAGATACATGGAGTGAGGAATCATTTGTTATAACAATATGTATCTATGGGGAAGATATATATGTTTAAAAATATGTTTTAAGTTACGCATATGCATAAAAACACTTTGTTCACTTTATATAATTATTCTTTAAGATATTTATGCATATGAATATAATTTTTATTAATATATCTTAAAATCTTAACATATAATTATATTATTGATAGCATCGATAACTATTAGACTAAGTGTTGGTTGTGCGGGGATATACCTATGCAAAGGTGCAAAAACTATATATGTGTTGACTATATGTCTATGTCGAAGATGTCTATGTGTAGAAGATATATATGTTTAAAAATATTTTTAAATTAAGCATATGCATAAAAACATATTTTCACTTTATATACTTATTTTTTAATTTAGGTTGTTGTTGTTAATGTTTGCTTATTCTCATCAAATATTGTATGCATATGCATAACAATATTCTATTATTGATAACATTGGTAACTATCAGACTAAGTGTTGGTTGTGCGAGGGATATACATGTGCGAAGGTGCGTAAGTTATATCTGTGTGGACTAGTATGTGTCAAAAATGTATTTTTCCAGAAGATATATATGTTTAACAATATTTTTCAAGTTACGAATATGCATAAAATCATTTTGTTCACTTTATATACTTATGTTTTAACATATTTATGCATATGAATATAATTTTTATTAATATAATCTTAAAATATTAACACAATTTTATTATTGATAACATTTTCCCATAAGACACTCTCATCCAAGACTGTATGCATATGCATAACAATACTATATTATTAATAACATTGATAACTATTGGACTAAGTGTTGGTTGTGAGAGGATATTCCTGTGTGGAGATGTCAAAGCTATATTTGTGTGGACTATATGTCTGTGTTGAAGATGTATTTGTGCGGAAGATATATATGTTTCACAATATTTTTAAAGTTAATCATATGCATAAAAAAAAATTCACTTTATATACTTATTTTTAATATATGTATATACGTAAAAACATTGAGATATCTAAAAATGTTAAAATATTTTGTTGTTAATGTTTGCTAATTATCAATAAAAGATCTTAACATATAATTCTATTATTCATAACATTGATAATTATTTGAAGTACAAGGTTGTTGTTGTGAGTGGGAAATCCCTCTATGGACTAGCACTTAGGGTTTAATTATGCATGTAGAAAAGACCTAAAGATTTCTACTTTCTACCGTCGTCCCAGACCTAATCCCCATTATTCTTGAGCAAATACATGGTTAAGAAGATCAAGTGAGCATACCTTATTTTGGGAGTTTGATGTAGATCCTTCCTCACGCTTGATCTCTTTTTGATTGCAGCTCTGCTCCCAAGGTTGACCTCCATTCACATAAGACAAATAAAAAACTCCACATGCATTTGATATATAGGTTAATGGGTTAGAGATTCAATAAACAAGTATGCAATAAACCATGAAAACCTCAAATGGTGGGACGGGAAAAGTAATTCTTTATTATTAACTTCAACAAATCAACTTACAATGATGAAGTCGGTCGTTGCTCCATGAACCTGGTCCTAGGATCCTCTTCAACTTTCCTCCAACTTCTTTGCTCTATCTTTCTCTTTGCACAAGGAATGCTAAAGGGTTGGGACAAATGGAATGCGCAATCGGGTATAGTTTCTTTACTATGATTCTCCTCTTCCAAATGGGACCCCTAACCCTTCTTTTATATGCTAGAAGAAGCTAGGTATTTGGTCAAACCCTCGGCCATGCATGGTCAGAAGGTTTAGTTAACTCACCCAAAGCTGTGTGTTCCATCGACAACTTTCCTTTTTTCATGCTTTTGTAGGTACACGTGGGATATTTTGGGTCAACTAGAGTGTACACGTGTGCAGTAATGGAGTAGGGTGCATGGGCCTTTATAAAATAGGTTTTTAAGAAGAGTTGTTCAATAGTGCTTTAGCAAAGAAGGAATCAGAGATGGCCTGATGCTAGGTATGCATGTATGGTGCAATTTAGGGTTATAATAGATTCCCCCTAATGTGTGAGGTCAGAAGAGCATCTGATGGTCAAAATACATTAACAATCTTTACTGATGTGTCGAACAAGTGAGCCCAGGGACCAGAAATTGGGAGGTGTCATCTGCAAAAATAACAATTGTCTCACTGACCCAGGCATACCCATGCTTAGGATAAAATAAAATCATGGCTACCAATCAAATACACTGTAGATCCATGTCATATAACTATATAAAGTGTAGCCGTGAACAATACACAACAGAGCTACATCTCAAAATAAAAAAGATACACATATAGAGTATCCATCTTCTTAGAAGTTGATAAGGCCTGATGGTTGGAGATGAGTTCTTCAAAGCTCGAGCAACAACTTCAAAATCTTCAAAACTCAGGTAGGAGTGTAATATGAGTGTACGACTGCACTACTCAGAGGTCTTCAATGGATCGTCGGTCATGGACTAGAGAATCTTGATGATCAGACTGAAGGCTTCATTGATTTTGAACAAAGACTTGATTGGACATTCATGATGGCTGGGTATGAGGGAAAGAGATAAACTACAGAGGGGCCGACTCAGGATTGGTAAAAAATTCCCTTGGACAATAGCACGACAAATGATGAGACTCAGGCAGCATGGCATTAACATAAGTTTACGAGGCAGGAGGCAACGCAAACTCTCCATATGTTTGGAAGAATAACCAAATGGAGGACACAACTCTATGTAGCGAGAACAACTTCCTAAGGTCGTATTAAATCCTAGAATTTGACGAACAAATGGACAGATGTGATTTATCCAAGGGCGACTCATTATGCTACCAATAAAGAAAATACTTTTCCCTTCCTCTTTTTGGGGTATATTTAATTTTTTTTGTCTTTTTCAATGATTTTGGAAAAATAATAAAAGAATGTTATGTTACAATGGAGGAACAAATGTTACAAACATACAAGTTCAAGGGGCAAGGACAAGAATGATGTTCATAGAAATGACACTCGGGAAAATTCCTCTAGGTGTCAATACGCGGAGGCAAAGTGATACAGGTCTTGTGTATACGGTATGCTTCAGATGGTTCAGTTGAGAGCAACATGGAGACAGCATTAGACCAAAGATGCAGGTATGCAAATGCGATTAACAAAACTCACAATGGTAATGTCCTTCGATGTAGGTTTAACGAGCCTGGAGAAGGTAAGCTCAATGGTTTTTCATATTTAGAGAGTCTGAAAAAATGTAAAAGGAGACTCCATTGGGGTACCTTTTTCGAAGGTAGTCTAGTCGGTTTGAAAAAGGGGTAAACTAGCACCAACAAGACGTCTATTCAAAACCATTTTAACGAGTGTGATAAAGACAAGATCACTCAGCTATTTTTTCATTTTTAAGGAGTCTGAAAAAAGCTTAACTATGGAATCTGTCAGGAATGTTCTTCTGGACTAGTTTAACGAGTGTGAAAGAATAAGGTCACTCGGAGATCTTTTCAATTTTAGGGAGTCTGAAAAGAGCTTAACTATGGACTCCGTGGGGGTTCCTTTTTCATAAATTTAGTCCCTCAGGCCTGAAAAAGAGTTAAAATGATACCTGAGAGTACTCTTCTAGAGAACTGAAGTTCCTTAGAGTATACCTTTGTTTGTACAGTTGACCGTCTGGACCGAAAAAGGGGTAAAGTACCGCCAGACAGACATGACTTCAAATTTTAGTTTAACGAGTGTGAAAGGACACATGATCGCTCGGCAATCTTTTCATGTTTAGAGTCTTTGAAAAGGGATTAAAAGAAGACCCGTTATGTCTTTTGGGAGTCCCGAGGGTGAGTTCAAGAGTGAAAAGGAATCATGCAAATGAGGCTCAAACTCATAATCAGGAAAAAAACAAGGACTCCCAAGCCTACAGTGATTAGAGACAGCATGGACACCATAATGCAACCAGGATCTACCTAGGGCATCCATGTTCCGATAAGCTCTACCACCAACTCACGACACTTATAAAGAAGCAATGATGGTTTTGTATCACAACCTGATGGGATCAATCCTATGGCAAAGGGATTAATACAACGAGATACAAAAGTCAGGGTAGAAACCTAACCTATATGCTCAAGTTGATCATCTGAAATTTTTCCACGGACCGTCAAAATTTACCCAAAACTCCAAAAAATTGTCCTGATACTCGATCATACCCTTCCAATGCAACTCCTGAATCATTCTAAATGGTTTTTGGTTTAAAGAAAATGATAAGGGGGGCCAAAAAAGTGACAAAAAGAGGACAAAAAGTCTATAAATAGAAGCTGGCAACTCATTATCACCATTGCTGATTTGGAAATTGACTCTGGAGCAAAAAAACCCCTTTGATAAAAGTGGTGATTCTGAGAGCTACAGTGGATGAAACAACATCTATCTGGACCAAGTAAGTACAAACTCTCTCATCTTGCAATTTAAATCTTTATTTTTTCTTTGGGTTCCAAGTTTTGGGGGGGCGTCGACCTTTCTATGCTCTATCCTCTTTGAAAGAGTTCTAAGCTTCAGTCCTCGAGTAGTGGTATGAGGACATCAGGCCTCTCTTCCTGCAGTTTGTAGATGGGCAGTGTTACTGCCATGACAAGATGGTGGAAGGACCAATGAGTCATTTGACGATGATTTCTTCGCTTGGTTGTTGTGACAGATCCCAGTCATAGAGGACTACCCTTATGCTAGGATTGATTTCTCGAGAGATCCTGAGATACCAGTACCTCCTGGTGAGGAGAGAGGAGAGATGGGTAAGTTGACATCATTGTTTTGCTGGTTTTTTTTTGTGAAACATATGTAATTTTTATGTTGTTTTTGTAATATATCAATTTTTTTATACCAGAGTATTTGACGGATGTGTGTTTGTTGTGTGCAGATGTGATACCATTTCAACCTGTGGACTATGAGAGGAATAGGCGTCGTCCTCGGCCATGGGCCGCACCTGCCTCTGCAGGGGGACCAACAATAGCAAGAGAGCTTCTAGTCGGGGAGGCTGAGAGGGTGTTGAGACGAGTTGAGCAAAACTTTACTTCGCTCACTCGCACGGTCCCTATGGCGGAGATTGAGGATCTTCCACCATCTATGCAACCTCATGTAGTGGGGGCACCACGAACGTGGGTCCAATTGTTTCAACATTTGGCAAACGTTGTTGATCAGTACAATAGGGCCCATAGGCCCTGACCTTAGTTAGACTTTTCACGTGTCGAGAGCACTAATTGTATATATTTTTTGAGGGCATAAGCCCCATGACTCGTTATTGGTCATATTTTTTAGGCGCTTGCATCCACCTATGTACTCTAGTGACTATGATATTATATATGGATTTTTATGTCTTTTTGTGTCATATGGATCAAAAAATGTATTTACATGTTTATGTGTATGTCCTTTTATATGTGTGCAAGATGCCAATCTAAAATTTTATTAGCTAGAGTATCTGTAATTTGGTTTAATCTCCTAGGAACATGAAAATATGTAATATAATCAAAGATTCATTCTAAGAGACGTACCCTAAGGAATCGTTGGTGTAAAGTCGGATCATGAACACGGTAGACTCTATTTAACTGAGACACAACTAGCTGAGCATTGAGATAGACCCAGAGATGAGAGATACCAAATGACAAGGCATCATGAAGCAACTCAATAATTTCACTATACTCTGAGACATTGTTTGTGGTTTCACCTAAGCATATACCTCTGGAAGATAATAATTGGCCTCGAGGTGTAAAACTTACCCAAGTTGCGGAGGCAAGCCTCCAAGTGTGTTGGCTAGCACCATATGCGTACTTAATGAACACCTCAGATTCACTTGACATCTGCCACAGTGACGAAAGATAACATCAAAAATGACACATCCATAATACTAAAAGAAACTAGAAAGTAATATTACAAAGACTATACATATGTTACAAAAAGTTACCCATGGTGAGATGCCTATGAGTAATACTTCTTGAGGTAGAGTCCATTTCTAGGCTCTGCCAAAGCATTCCCTTCAAATTCAACTAGACGATAAGAACCCTTTTTTAGAACCTCTTTTATGATGAAAGGTCGGAACCACATGGGTTTGAATTTTCCTGCCCCCAGGGGGTCCTTATCTTGGTCATAGACCAGGACAAGGTCACCTTCAGTGAAAATCTGAGGATGAATAGACCTATCATACTGACACTTGACTTTATGTTTGTGAGCCTCATTGGACAGGGCCGCATCACGATGCTTCTCATTGAGTCGCTCAAGGTATAATAACCGTTCTTCAAGTGGAGAAGTGTCTGGCAATAATTGTACTGCCAACTTTAGGGATGGGATCTGAAATTCGATAGGAAAGACTGCTTCCAACCCATAAACAATTTGTAAAGGTGAGAAACTAGTTGCAGTCTTAACAGATGTTCAGTAAGCCCATAATGTTGAGTATAACATCAAATGCCAATTTGACTTGGCTGAGTTGATCGTTCGTTGTAGGATGGTCTTAAGAAATTTATTCACAACTTCCACCTAACCATTTGCTTGGGGGTAGTAGGGTGATGAATGTTCTTGTTGTAACCCAAGCTTTGATGTTAACTCGGTCATCATCTGGTTCTGAAAGTGACTACCATGGTCAGTGAAAATCTCCCTCTGGACGCCGAACCTTGTTATTATCTGGTTGAATAAAAGAAGAGTTGCAGTCTCTCCATCATCTTTAAACGTTGGCATAGCTTCGACCCACTTCATGAAGTAGTCTACGGACATGATGATATAATGGTGCCCCCTTGCTAAAGGAGGGCTGCATGTAGTGTAATCAATCCCCCACTTAGTGAAGGGACCAACTGTGATGACAGGAAACATGGGAGCGAGATGTGCCCTCATCTTCCGAGAGAAAATATGGCACGGGTGGAACTTCTTGATCGATTCGATACAATCCTTGATTAGTGTTGGCCAGAAGTAACCTGCTCATGGAATAATTTGGGTTGTTTCCAATCCAGACAAAATGATCGCCACACGCTCCGGTATGGCAATCGTTAAGCACGATAATTGCTTCCTCGTGAGTGAGACATCAACACAGGATGTAGTGTACACCTCTCTGATACAATGTATCATCGAGTATGAGATAATTCTTAGCCTGATGGAATATACATTGACGCTCATCACGAGAAGCATAGGTGGAGCACTTCAAATTCTGGAGACAGATAAGTATATATTTGTACCATGGATCTAAATATGTGATCAAAAACATATCTCCTCTGATAGGCGACTATTCGGGCACAACATCACCTGACTCAATCGGAAGTTCCGAAATAAGTTCTGTGAAGACCAGTGACTTTTTGGATTTTGCTAAAACGAAATCTAAGTCAAACTCTTGGAGGATGACTATCCATCTACTGATATTTCCGCCTATTACCCATCACATAAACATGTACTAGAATGGATTCACGACAACAATGACGGTGGTCTTGCAAAACAGAACATAATGACGGAACCGTTGAACAGCATGAACTGCTGCCAACACAAGTTTTTCGATATGAGAATAATTGAGTTTCGGTCCTATGAGGCCTCAACTCAGGTAATAAATCACATATTCAGAGAACAAGTCATCCTCCTGATCTAAGACCATGCCGATGGTTGACTCTGTTGCAGCCAGGTATAATAAGAAATCTTTGTTATAGTTAGGTGGCCAAAGTAGAGAGGCAGTCGTGAGGGCATGTTTTAACACGTCGAAAGAGCATTGGGTGGCATCATCCCAATGAAAGGAACATCTTTCTTCAGTAAGCACATAAATCCCTTTGTGATCTCGGCATAGTTGGCAATGAAACGTCTTAAAAATTTTGCCTTGCCCTGTAGACTCTAAAGTTGAAGGATTGTGCATGGGGGAGGAAACTGAATTATTGCCTCAACCTTGAGAGGATCGACCATGATCCCTGTTGTTGATACTATGAAACCTAACAAACGCCTTGATGTTACGCAAAATATGCACTTGTTTGGATTCAAGAAAATCCGGAAGTAGTGAAAACGCTCAAAGATAAGTCAAAGGTGTGTGGGGTGACCCATTCTCTTGTGAGATCGAGATGCTAAATCATCTAAATAGGCCTTGACTATATGCTTGAGGTCATGGAAAGCAAAAGACATGGCTCGCTGAAAGGTTACTCCAGCATTTTTGAGACCAAAAAGAATCTTACAATATGCGAATGTACCCCAAGGACAAATGAATGTCATTTTGTGCTGGTCTTTGGGTTTGATTTGTATTTGATTATATCCCAAAAAACCGTCCATGAAAGAGAAGGCCTCGCAACCCGCACATTCATCAATTATCTGGTCGATGAATGGTGTGGGAAAATGATCTTTTGGAAAGGCCTTGTTCAAATCACGGAAGTCTATACAGACACGAATCATGCCTTGTTTTTTATTGACCGGCATGGGGTTTGACACCCATTGGGTCAAATGGATAGGATAGATAAAACCGACTTTTAGCAGTTTCTCAACTTCAACCTTAATGGTTGTTGCTTTCCTAGAATTAACTGGACAAAGCTTCTGCCGAACAAGCTTGGCATCTGGATAAGTTTTGATTTCATGTTCAACTATTTTTGGATCGATGCCTGGCATTTCCTCATAAGACCAGGCAAAAACATCGCGGAATTATTTAAATAGATCTGTGTAGATTTGAATCTTTCTGGGGGAACAGTCAGCTCCGACGAAAAAATTCTCCATGATGCCAGGGGTTCTGTAAATATTGATCAGTATGGTTTCAGCGATGGTTTCCATATTACCCTCATCATAGACCTTGTGTGTAGCTAAGGTATTAATAGGACAAGACCTATCTCCAGTCATGGTCAAGGTGAATTCTCCAGCTTCAATTTTGTTTAACTCTGGGAGAAAGTATGATCTGTGATGAAGATTATCCTAGGGTTTTTCCGGACTAGTCATTGCTTCAATTAATGCTTCTTCAGAGGGAAAGACTAAGTCTAACGAATTGGTGTCAGTGAGAGAACCTTGAGCCCAAATAGGCTCTATAAGAGGATCTAACTCTTGTGCAAGAGTTGGATCTGTGTTGGCTGAAGCTTGCTGGACTAAAGAGTATGCTACTTTGGCTGCAGACAAGGGCATGGACATGCCCGGGTGCCTTGTCCCATCCATCGTGGTCGATGAGGAAGGAAGTATCCACGGATCGTTGAAGTAAGTCATGTGAAATGACGAAACTTGGAAAATTTCAACCTTATGGTGGTCGGATATGAACTTAGCATCGCCTTAAAGGGGCAGGTAATCGAAGATACCCATCAAATATGGGCACAAACCAACCCCTATGTTGACTATGCCTTGTTGAGGATTATCAATCATCGGGATCATGGACACCCCCAATGAAGGGTCAGGTCTAGAGAAAGACAATTGATCAATGGTCACAATATGGTACTCATGTAGAAACAACAAGACCCAGAAAAATGTAGAAACCATTGCTTGCCTGGCATAGGTCCAACTCCTTTCTAACAAGAGATTGTAGTTGAGGGACGCGTCGACTACTTCTACCTCGATGCACATGGTCTTCCCTCCTAACTACACGGGGAAATAGGGAAATATACCATGTGGTCAGAACGAATGACCGTCGAAAGCAGTGAGACGAGTAGGTGACAGAGACAAAATGGGCTAGCCAATAGCCTTCCAACATTCCAACGACATAACGCATGTCGAGGCACCCTCATCAACCACCGTGCAGAAGATATTTCGAGTAAAAGTTTTCTTTCAGTGAGACACTACTATCTAAAATGCTACGTGGTAATGCAAACGAGGTTTTAAGTCAGTTGTATCTAGCATGATGGTACCCAGATTACAAGTCTCGGTAGATCCTAAAGAAGTTAACAAAGCTTTCCTCTGGGAAGGGAAGCTTTGGAGGACCTCCAAAGCGGACATCGCACAAGGGGTTTGAGACAAATCCTCCACCAAAAAATAGTTCTGGGCAGCCCTTGCGTTTGGGTTGTGATAATATTTTTTGAATGTGCCTTTTGGAGTGAGTGTCATTGTTTCGCCCAAAGTCTTCTCAATCTGTAGAGGAAGAGATGGGAGTTCGACTTCTTTGCCCTTCTCAGAAGTTCTTGGTTTATTGTAGTCATTCACTCTAGTTGATATAAAAGAATCATCCTTCATCATATACACATTCGCAGATACGGGATTGTTCGAAGATGGAGAGGTTCCTTGACTACCCCCTTCTGTGCTTATAGAGGCTTGAGTTAAGTTTTGCCCATGCTGAAATGGATTGGTTAACACAACAGGCTGTTGCTATGTCACAAACTTTTAGGCCTCTACAAGCCAAGGACATTGGTGGGTTGGGTGGTCTTCCGTGCACAGGTTGCACGGATACCTCGCATTTTGTTTGTCAGTGTTGCCCCCACCAACATTATTAGCGGGTTTCCTATCCCCCTTACCCCTCTTTCATTTTTTTTTTCTTTCCTTCAGGCTATTGGGTGGCCTTTGGATTTTTCGATTGCACTGTGTGTACATCCGACGTCTTAGTAGGGGGAGCAACCAAAACAGTAGTTTGGCTAGCCTCTATTTGTTGTATAGACAATTGTTGCAACTGCTTCGTTAGTTGCTCAACGGACTTTGTTTGTGCTGAACCTACAATACCATCGACATGTGGTCCAGTTCTCTGTCTGGTTTTATCAATTATTGAGCATGGTGCATCTGGCAAGATATTGTATAATAAATCGGACTGAGAATAGATGAGCTCAAGCTGTTGAGTTCTCATGATGGCGTCTTCTTCGGAAAACACCCATGATGTCACAATGTCTTTGGATAACTATGGGACCAAATAATTAAGGAACCACTCGAGCAGGAATGTTGGTGGGACTGGCACCTTAATTAAACTCTTCTGGCGTATCCATTCTTGGATGTGATCAAAGATATGGTCCTCTTTTGTCTGTGTGAAATTGGCCAGCAATTTTGTGCCAGTGTCGTATCTCACAGGTAATTGGAAATGGTTTAGGAAGGTCATTGCCAATTCACCGAAAGAAGAGTATATTGAGCGGTCGAGCTCAATGTACCATTTTGCAGCACTCCCAATGAGAGTACATTGAAACAATTTCAACTGTACGGAGTTGTCTTTCAACGAGTTAGATGAGCACCAAAGGTGGAAGGTAGTCACATGATCACCTGGATCTTTGTTCATATTGGCTTCGAACTTTGGTATGTCTGAAGGAAACTTCGTCGGCATAGGGGGCCAATGCGGATCGTGATAGATAGGGTCATTCAACAACCTTGTCAAGTCTGGAAAATGCAAGGTTTCCAGGAAAGGTAGTTTGGGTTGTTGGTGATAACCTGGGAAAAAGGGACCTAGATTTTGACTGGCACCAGGTTGCCAGGAAAAGTTCAGTTGCTGGCCTGGGTTCTGGTAAAAACCATGGCCATGACCAGCATATGGATTCTACGCGTGAGGAGACATCATCGGCGGATTCCCAAAATAGGACTTAGATGGATGGGCGTGCATTACATTCATAGGACTTTGGGAAGGATTGCCCCATGCTAATCCCCTTGGGATAGGCATAGTTACTTGTCTGGGGTTCCATTGATTGTGGAAAGAATTGCCTCAAATTGCCATTCCTGATGAGGGAACAGATCCTTGCCGAGAATTCCAAAGATGTGATGCAGAACAAGTTCATGGGTTTTCCCCCTATGCAATAATAGTACCTTGCATAGGAATAGGTTGTCTGAAACCGGGGTTTCCCCCAATCGGGAAAGCAGCTGACGAGAAGGAATTGTTACCAAACGCACCAAACAAAGAAAATGGTGTCGAACCTACCGAAATATGATGCAAAGGAATTCCTTGACTCCCTGCTCCAAATAAACTATGGTGTGCAGGTGGCCTGGCGGATTGTTGATGTGTGCCACCGAGCAATGGGGACAAAGGAGGTATATGACCTCCCCAATAAGGGAAAGTGTTAAAAGGATCTGAAGTGATGCCCATGTGGCCTTAAATAGGAGCGTTAGAGCTCCCTTCCCCCAAACCTAAAGTCTGTGAAGTGGAGTAGGAAAGTACAAGACTTGTACCTGAGCTAGGCATTCCGTATGAGAACAGAGGGCCTGTCGCACTTGGTGTGAAAGGGGTTGTGGCCGCCTCCATAGACAGGATTGGACCACTGTGTGACGTAGAGGCAGTCAAGACCATGGTGGCTCGGACTGGTGATGGTGGTTTAGGAGGTGGAAACTCTCCTGTGGTGACCCGTAGTGGGAATTGAAGAATTCCCAGAGGGAGCGACAACATTTGTGTTATCACTGAAATTTCGTCCACACATGGTGACAAGAACTCCGCATCGTCAAAACAGAAAAGAAGTCATTTATGGCACAAGGTTAATTCCACAGCACAGCAAAAGGGTCAAAACTATACAAAATGGCCAAACAATTGCAAGGCGCTTTACATCCTTTGGGCGCGCGCGTGTATGCGCGTAACAGCTTCGTACAGGGCGCGCATATGTGCACAAGGCGCGGCTGTTCGGCGAAAAACTCGCGCGCCTGCTAAATGACGCATTTATTGAAACTGGTCGGCTTCCCAACCACTAATGGATCGGCTCCCAAGTCGATTTGACACCAAATCCGAGCTCAATCCTCATGGTGGGCTGGTCAAAGACCTAAGTGTGCCCTAAAGAGCCCCTTTTCACATTCAA
>ML859899.1:0-15300 GCA_009831015.1 Picea engelmannii
GAGGGCACGGAAGTCAGGAAATTTTCTCCAAGATCCTTCTTTCTTTATGACCATGACTACAAGAGAAGAGTAAGGGCTCATACTAGGGAAAATAATGCCTGCATGAAAGAGTTCCTGGACCATTTTCTCAATTTCATTTTTTTTGTGAAAAGGGGTGGCGATACAGATGGATATTGGGAGGAAGACTTCTAGGTACAAGGGGAATGGAATGATCATGAACACTATGGGAAGGAGGGAGTCCTTGGGGAGTGGAAAATACCATTTGATGTTTAGAAAGGAGGGCTTGGAGGTCTCGCGGCACCGAGGGTGTCTATGTTGCTTGTATGGCATGGAGTTGGGAAATGACACCAGAATGACCTTTTTTGAGCAGCTTTTCCATGCGATGGGAACTAATGACCTCAGGTGAACCAATAGTGATGCCTTGGAATTTATATGTGTGGCCTTCTTGGTTGAATTGCATGGTTAATTCCTTAGAATCCATGAGAATGGGACCCAAAGTCCTTAGCCAGTTTGCACCCAACACAATGTCATAGCCACCCATGTAGATAGAAAACATATGGGATTTTAGGTGGTAGTCACCGATTTGGAGATAGACATTTTCATAGCTCCCTCCACATTTCATTGAACCACCATTGGCAATCATGATTTGGAAATTGTTGATGGTATAGATGTAGCAATGAGTTTCTTGGGCAATGTGACGATGAATAAAATTATGTGTGCTTCCACTATCAACCAGAATGATGACCTTCCAATGCTTGATGTAACTGATTAACTTGAGGGTTTGGGGAGCGGAGAATCCAGTGAGAGCATTGAGGGAAATGACCGGTTCCACTTCGGGAGGGTCTGAGGGAGGGGATATGTCAATGATTTAAGGTGACTCAGACACAAGTGGAGTTTCAACATCCTCTTTTGAAATATCCTCAGAGATGGCCATAAAAATATTTTGTTCCTTACACTTGTGGCTCAAGAGATATTTGTCATCACAATTATAACAAAGGCCTTTGAGTTAGCATTCAACCATTCCAACCCTAGTCAATTTTTGGATCTTTAATGGGGCAGAGGGAGTAGTGGGATTTACGAGTTTAGGGCGAAGGATAAAGGAGGGTTTTCAGTTTTGAGAGGATACAACCTGTTGTTCTTCTTTATCTCTTTTAGTAGCCTCCACCCAACTCGAGGGTAGAGCCATGAGGACATGGGCCCAAATCTCCTCCTTGAGGCCACTGATAAAACACTCTTGAAAGAAACCATCAGTCATGCCCCCTATTCGAAAAGCCAGGTGCTCAAAGGCAGCTATGAATTCTTCTATTGTTCCTGATTATTTCAACTTTGTCAAATGGACCAGATGGTTGGTGTCAGTGTCAAAGTGTTCATAAAGATCAATCACAAATTGGGTCCAAGAAATATACCCTTGACGGGAAGTTTTTCTCCATTGCCACCGTTGCCAATGTTCTTGATCTAGATGGAGAACACCTTACCAGAGTTTGGCCAAGTCATTTGTAATGTCGTATAAAGAGAAATAATGTTCCATTTGGGTTACCCAACCAGTGGGGTCTGAGCCATCAAATTTGGTCACATGCACCAGCGACAAGCGTAGGTCATGTTGAAAGTGACGGTGCTGAAAGATATGGGAATGGGAGGAATGTTCACCTTCAATATTTGGAGGTGTGTCAGAGAAAGGGTCATCTATAGGGATCTTCAATTTGGTGTAGAGTGATGCAAAGATAGATTCAAGTTGGGTGGTCAGTTCTTGTTTGACTTCCTCCATTGAGAACTGCATGGTTGTATTTATGGTTGTATTGGTGATTGTATCGATGGAGGCAACATTGGCACTGAGTTGTTTTACTTCTTTTTGGGTCTTGAGGAGACCAGATTGCAAGGTTTTGAGGTGGGCTTTCAGGTCTTAGCTATGGGTATGGGCCATGAGGATGGGTGAACTAAAAAGGGGCTAGTGGGGTAAAACATTTTGCTGAAAAATGATATGATGAATGTGATAAGGGCGAAGAGATGAATCCAATGGAATAGGTCTCAAATAATGGTGAAAAAAATTCTAGACTTTTTTTTTTTTTACACCTGCAGAGTTATACTCCGGTCTGAAGAATACTGCAGCGATGAAATCCCCAAATTCTTAACTAGTAAGAAAAATGTAGTGATTTGACAACCCGAACATAGTTGCGTGACAACAGATCTTTTCTTTTTTAATTTGTTTATGTTTTTATCCCCCAAGGGTTAGGTATTCAAGGGTTCTACAGATAAGGGTTTTCCTTGTACTATAGCTCTCTGATATACGTGCGACATCCAATAATAGTACTTGGCCCAATATCTCAGGGCACTAACGAAGGAGGATAGACCATACCCTTAGCCGTACTACCTGACTACCCAGGTACTAGAGAGTATCTTCCCGAGTGTTGTTCTCGGTGGCACTATAACAGTCAGGTAGCCGATCAGTTTATCTAAAGAGGGATTCATGAAATCTAGGTCGATCCATACACAGGTGTTTTTTGATGCGCTACCACTCAAAGGGGTACCAACAGGGGTTACAAGGGTGGCCAACAGATGTGTGCTTAAGAACCACTTGTATTTCCTATGTGTATGAATCCATCAACTGTAGGTTTATGCACGTAACGACAGATCTCTGTGGATTAAAGATGCTAGAATATGTCTCTACCCTAAAAAAAAAATCCCACAATTTCTACCAACGAAAGTGATCTGATACCACTTGTAATATACTAGATATAAAAAATATGTAGAACAAAAATAAAATGCTAGAAATGGGAGAATAACAATAATATAACCAGCATAGTCTCCACAATAACACATAAATGATATAAGAACAACAACATAAATAACACTTTGATTCTGAAAGCAATTTTCACGGGCCTCTTTGAGGGGGAAACCTCCAGTCGAGCAGTGCTCTATTACAATAATCTCCAAGCTAGGGGTTTCATACCCTCGATCCTTATTTATACTAAATATGTCTATCAAGAGAAGCATCTAGAGGAAGATCCTTCTAGAAGCGGAAGCCTCTATTAGGTCTTCTTATATCTGCCTTATTCTATTTTATTGAAAGGCATTATTAATATTGACCTTTATTACATCCGAATATATTGCTCTACCTATGTGTGGGTTAGGACCCTAACAACACTCCTCTCCAAAATTCATTTTTTGAGTGGTTTTTCCAATGGTAAAAAGCTTGTACCTCCTGTCAAGTGATTTCTCTTCTTCCAAACTATCCTTTGAGGTGTCTTAAGTGTTTTCATGATGTCATTATGGGCACGACATAGGAAAGATGGTAGAATATTGTTTTTGACACTTGCAACACTTATGACAAGTGCGACACTTGCAGACAAGATGCGACACTTACAACACTCGTAATGAAAACACTTGCGACACTATTAAAGTGAGTAATTTTGAGGTGTAACAGAGTTCCCCCCAAAGTATGAAGTTAGAAGACGATGATGACTGAAATACTTTGTAGACTTTTTTGAGCAAGGGTATCGACACAGAGAAACTGGAAAAAGATTCACACAACCATCAAACAAATATAATGACATGTTTCAAACCCAAGGTAGGCATAACTATGCTTGAGTGATAAAGACTTTTTGGTATGGCCTCCATAAAATACACTGCGGATCCATAATTATATTGACAAAATGGTATAGCCACTAAAGATACAATGTGGATCTATACTCCTATGACCTGAACTAATCATATCCATGAAGAATACACAGTGGATCTATGAGATGACAAGACATAGCCAGGACCAATACAAAGTGGATCTATGTAACAATATATGTGTCATTGCTCAAAAGAACTCCTTCACAACCTGGGAAAAGTACATATAAGAGATGATTCAACCTACGGTCTTCTTACCGATCCCGATGTAGTATGAATCTAACCATGTGAATAGATATCCTGATGTCGAACATGGCAGAAACCACTTGATTACTGGTCAATGATGTAAATCGTTAACAAGCGTGAGGGAAATCACCATTGATGTCAATGATTCCAAAGGTACTCTAGTACATCCCGACAAATGTCAATGAATTATCTGAAGTCAAACATCCATGGAATCATCCGATCAGGGGTCAATGATGTAAACCCACTGTTAGACATGAGGAGGCCTACCATTGAGGCATGCAGGTCCCTAGGTACTAACTGGTTTCTAAGTCTAGTTCCTGGATAATGTGTTGAAGTCAACAGGAATAGACTCGTTGAAGGAGGGCCTTGATGTATCACCCATCAACGAAATGAAACAGACATGGAGATGTAATTGGTAGATCAAATGAACATGGACTGACATAGGTATTGAAACAAGATATTTTTTATGGTTGACTCTCTAGGCAGATACTTCCCTTGAACACTGAGGCACATCAGCGAAAACATGACATGGACCAAATCTTGATAATCCAGTGGATGTTGTGACTTTCGTCGGGTGACCCAAAGGATTAAAAGAAGCTTAGAGGATTGACTCAGTGCATAGGTTCAGTGGATTAAAATGCATGAAAATACAAAGTGTCATGTTCAAGGGAGACCGTAAGAGTGACTGATAGTGTTCTCAAAAAACTGCTTGGCTTGCTTCTTTCAATTTTCCCCCCATCCAGATAGATGAGTACCTCTTTTTAATTTAACGAGATCGAGGAGGGTAACACATGCTTGATATGACTCACCTTCGGTAAGTCCCTCTTCCTTTGTTTAACAAAATGGAAGAAGTAAGAGTTTGATCCTGTATAGGCTCTTCAATGTATGATTTCTTAACGAGTCCAGAGAAGGTAAAGTCAGTGGTTTTTCATATTTAGAGAGTCTGAAAACAACTTAAAGACGACTCCAATGTTGTCCTTTTTCGTAACGTTATTCTCACAAGGCCAAAAAAGAGATAAATTATCACTCGAAAGATTCCCTTTCAAAACTTTTAACGAGTGGGAAAGGAAGAAAGATCACCCAACAATCTTTTCATGTTTAGAGAGTTTGAAAAGAGCTCAAAGACGACTCCAGGGGGTTCCTTTTTCATATATCCATGCATGTCCAAAAAAGAGATAAACGTTTACCCGAATGCATTCTCATGTATTTGTGAGCATGAGAAAGAACAAAGACTAAGCTCGGTATGCCCCCAGCTTGAAAGCTAGTGGATTAACTCCAGAATGATCATCAAAGGCTGGAGACATGCCCTCCAAGCTTCAATTCATTCACTGACTTTGAGTTTGTCACCAATTTCTCTACTAGATGGAGAAAAATTATAAGAGTGGATGAAATGAAGGTTCAAGAGAGGTGACTGTTTCATTTTTTAATGATCTTGACACAGGAAAAGAACTATGCTCAGGGCTCTGGGTGCAATCCAAAGATTTTTGTTTCATTTTTTAACAAGCTTGCTATAGAGAGGAAAACTATGCTCAAACCTTCTGTTTCATTTTTTAACGATCTTGCCACGAAGAGGAGAAACTATGCTCATGATCTCTATTTCATTTTTTAATGATCTTGCCACAGAGAGAAAAACTATGCTCGTGGACTCTTATTGATCATGGCTTCCAAGAGAATAACTCTCTGGAAGAACACCATGTCAAGGGACAAAACTCGGTCATGGCTTCCAAGAGATCTGCACTGGATGGAAGAAAATCAATCTGGAAGGAACACATGTCAAGGGTCGTGACACAGGTAAGGAGATCAAGCTCCAATAGCCCCACCGAAGAGATCATGATGTCAATGACTGGATCCAAGTTGTCATAAGTTGAAGGCATGGGAGATGATAGAAAATCGACATCAGGAGGGGAGATAGACTGTATATCTACCTGAATATCTTCATGAATGGGAATAAAAGAGGATCGATGATGGTTATCATCCTGAGGTAGCTCGTCAATTATCAACACTTCCATAATAGATTGATTTGAGGGAAAAATTGGGGAAATGTAGTCGATCACTGATGACAAGGAACTTAACCATGATGGCATCAAGGAACTATCAGGTGCCAATAGATGTTGGTCATCCGATGAGGGAGAATCAGATTGTATAGAAACATATGAGGTTTCAGATGAACTAAGTGGCACCATGTCACCTAGTGCATCGAATTCCAAAGGACTAGGTACAATCCAAGGGTCAGATGATTCCAAAGATTGATAAGCCATGGTCAAAATCATATCTATGGTGGCAATATGATGTGTAGTCTGTGGAACTGGTGTAGGGAAGGTACCCATGAGGCTAGAATATTTTAGTAAGCCAACACCAATGCTTTCATACGTGATCCTGTGGTCTCCCAAGAAAGGAATATTGTTGGTAGCGGGAGCGAGAGAATTGGTCGTGTAGAAATCCAACTGATCAAGAGTGACAATTTTTCCCTGATGAGGAAATTGTACACATTGAAAGACCGACGAGGAAAAAAAATTCATAGCATAAAACCAAATTCTTCCAAGTAAAAATATGTAATCGAGGGGAGCATCGACTACCTCGACATCAACAATGATAGTTTTTCCACCCAATTGGATGGGCAAGGACTGTAAAATCCCATGGGAATGAAAACCTCGCCCATCAAAGGTGCATAACATCGTCGGGGATTTGTTAAGTGCGGGTGATTTTAAACCTTTCCAACATGCTAAAGACATGACACAAGTTGAGGCTTCCTCATCTAGAATAGTTTGGTGGATTTGTTGATTGTGAACAACAACATCAGCTTGGAAAGAAAGTTGGTGGGAGATTCATGACACATAATTGTCCAGGTTAAACATGATATGGTTGGATGACTTAGGATCAACAACGCCAATAGCAGCCAAAAGCATTCTACGTTGACTGGGGCAGTGTTATATAACTTCTAACGCAGACATAGCACATGGTGCTTGAGCCAAATCTTCAACAATGTTGTAGTTCTGGGTGGCACGTGAACTAGGATTAAAGGTAGCTTTGTGGATAGTTCTCTTAGGAGGGCATAAGATAGATTCGAACGTAGGTTTATCAATATGAAGTGGTCCAGATGGAGGATTAATTGATGGAGGACTAACAGAAGATGGTGATGGATCCGGTAAACTATCGATACCATTAGTGTCTTTTCCTTTTTCAAGGTTACCTGGTGTGTTGTATGTCTTAGAGCGAGTGTTCAAATTAATCCCATTAAACATATAAATATGTGCACTCGTTGAGGCCTCATCATGAGGATAGCTAGAACTACCCCCAGGAGAGGGGGTTTGAGCAACCATGGATTTTTGCTATGGAAAAGGCTGAGTAAGCACAATAGGTTGTGAATTTCCCTAGAAAATTTTGGCCACTTCATTGCAATGTGGATAGTCTTGAGTGTACTGATCATCACCACAAATGATACATGGGAATTTTAGTTTTCATTGTGGCTCATTTTCGGTAGCAGGTGTTTGATATTGATTTTTTGGTTGTTCATTGTTATTAGCATTTTTCGATTTATTTTTTGTCTTCTTCTTACCTTTGGATTGTTGTGAAGGGGTAGATTGAACTGCATTCACCTCAGATATTTGAGTTTGGGGGGAGGTAGAGGAGAATGTAGTCGATTGGGAAGTAGATTGAGTTTTGACGGAATCAATAGCACCGTCTGCATGAGATGAGGATGACAGTTTGGATGGATCAGTATTAGCTCAAGCATCATTCGGAAGCAAATCATACAAAGTACTAGATTGTGAATAAATCAAATGTAAGTACTGAGCCCAAGCAATGGTTTCTTCCTTGGTGACTGAACCACCCATAGCTACATCATAAGCGATCAGGGGTAAAAGTGATTCAGTAAACCATTCTTCCAGTAATATGTCGAGAATGATTACCTTGATCATCCTTCGTCATCGTCCCCACTCATGAATATGGTCAGAGATATGCACGGAGTCAGTTTGATGAAGGGCGGTCAAGAGTTCAGTACCCATCTTGTAGTGAATAGGTAGTTGAAAGTGTGTGAGGAAAGGCATGGAAAGGGAATTGAAATCATGAAAAGAAGCATGTCATAGTTCAATATACCACTTTGTTACTGATCCCGTAAGTGTTCACTGGAAAAGACGAAAACATATAGAATCATCCATGAGGGAGTTTCATGAACACCACAAATGGAAAGTCATCACATGGTTGTTTGGATCTTCGCTATATTTTTCGTCAAATTTTGGAATATCAGAAGGAAGTTTAGTGGGAATAACTGGCCAAACCAGTGAATGAAATATAGGATCATTAGTTAACCAAGACAAGTCTGGGAGATCTAGAGTCGCAAGGAAAGGTAGTTTTTGATTAATTTGCGGATGATACTAGTGTGGCATAGGAACACCAGTAGGACCATAAACTAGGTTAGGTGGGTAGTTGTAACCAGTAGGTCCTCCTACGTACGGTTGTTTCTGACCAAGATAAACAAGATTCGATGATGGCTGAGAAACATTTTCATAACCCGGTGGGTTTTGAGCATTATAAGTTGGGTGATTTTCTTGCCCAGAAAGAGAATGCACATTGCTCCCTTGAGGAGGGTAGGGAGTAGATCCCAGAGGCGGATACACAATAGACTTGTGGGGAGGATAAGTTTGTTGTCCTTGAGAACTCGAGGTGGTGTTTGGGATGCTTCCCAGATAAGGTTGTCCATAAGATAGTCTGGAAGGAACAGGATTTGATACTCCTCCTTATGGGTTATGATATGAGTGCCCCCCAATGTGGGTTTGGATAAAAGTGCCTCCTAAAGATACTCCTTAGAATTGTGAAGGGTTCCCAACAAATGAAGGTTTCCCCCGTGTCAGCGGTGGATTAACGACCCAGGGATGATTGGCAAAGGGAGGTTTCCCTCCAGGTGGAGCATGAAAAGGGGGCTATCCCCTGGGAGGAGTAGGCCTGCCATAGAATGGTGGTTCTCTAGGAAGGAAAGGTTCGGTAGCTGGTGGTTTAACTCCAGTCGATTGTATTTGGCTGGCAAGGGTCTACATTCTCTGGTGCAAATATGTCTTGGCAGGATCATGTAGAACATGTGGAGCTATAGAGTGAAAGTTTGTAAAAGTGGGGGTAGGGATAGAAGTGCCTTGTGAATGAGATGAGTTGATGAGTCTAGAATTAGGATAGACTTGTTTTGACGCACTAGTAGGGTTAATGACTTGATCGATGGGGTGATTGATAGTTTGACCGGATGGTCCTATTTCACCAGGAGGGTCATGAGGATGAAAGGGTTGTCGAATATATTCAAAATGCTCATAAAGATTGCGTCCTGATGAATTCCTCCATACAGAACAAGCAAGTTTAGTATTCGTATCTACTATAATTGTAGGACAAATAAGAGTCTTATACTCATCACAAAATATTGGTTTTTTGGATCCCATATATGTTTTGGTAAAATCTCTCTCCGGTAACCGTGGGACCTCTTCATTTATGACATTCCCAAGGGAGTCTAAGCAAAGAAAAAGTGGTTCTAGAGGGGTTACCTACACATATGTAGTGTTAGGAGTGGGATTCTCAACCATAACCAAAGTTCCTTCTGAGTTATCTAACGGAGGAGCAACAACACTTCCAGTGTTAGATTGATTTTCTACCTCTCCGCGGTAGTTGTCTTCTGGAGGGTTAGGAGGTAAGGGTTGGTATCCTTCCAAAGGAAACCCTTGCACCCTACATGATCGGTGAATAAATTTATCATCTATAGGCTCAATTTTGGAGAAAAATAGTACACACTGAAAATCTAGGGCCAACTAACAAAAAGAAACAACATACGCCAATAAAATCTAGGAATCAAACCCAAGTAAACAAAACTTCTCTCGATGATCATACTAGTTGGTGATGAAATCCAACGTCCCATGATCAAGTCAATAAGGGGCTAAGATATGGTGGAATAGTTACAATGGTGACCTACTTAACAAACTTTCACCTTGGTACAAGCTTCCATGCAGTAATTGTGGATTTACCCTCCAAGGAGCCCGACTGAGTTTGACCAATGTCTATTCCAGGTACGGTGAGACTTCCCTTCACCGTAACCTCATGTAATTACCTAAGGATTATGGAAACTAATAACACCAACTCCTAGTCAGTCCCTGGTTGGGTATAGTTGACATTTTGATCTGATACATTCAAAGGTTTTCACTCAATTAGATAAAGGAGAAGAAAACAACGAGTTAACTCTAGGTCAAAAAAGACAAAGAGTTATTGCAAAGCAAGGATAAATTTCAAAAATCCAAGAAAGATATGAATAATCCTTAGAAATCAAATAATTGGAGGCTAAACAAGGACACACTAAGATAACACAAACCCTAAGCAGATGAATCACCAAAAAGACTGAGGAAAAACCAATTTCTAAGAAAATTTCTACAGAAAAAGGGGTAGCGCTCCCCCAAAAGGGGACACAGAGTGCTCCAACACTATGTGGAAGACTGTAAGGGAGTTCCAATTCTCTGGTGTTAAGGGAAGGGGAGCGCTCTACTGCAAAAGATCAGAGAAATGCCCAGAAACTCAAAAAAAACTCAGGAAGAATGCAAAATTTTGTGTTTAAGATAATTCCAAGAGCCAACAATCAAACCTAAGGATAAGAGAAATTCATGGAGAAGGTCAAATCAGTGGGAAAAGGGCCAAAACAAGATCTAGGAATGGAAACAAAAATCAGAGATCCTCCCCAGTGGAGTCACCAATTTCTGTTGTAGGTGACTCCCCCTGTGGATAAGTGGATTCCCTCTTGGTCTCTAGACTCCTAAGGCCAAGACAGAAAGAGCTTAACATGGACACTGATTTACTTTTGTATCTAATCAAGCTAATGAATGAAATAGAAAGAGAAAGATATGTACCTTATGAATGGCTTTTTTCCTTGCAAATTCTTGGCCGAGCTTCGATCCTAAGATCCTTGATAGGTCCTATAGGAAAAACAAAGATACAATGGATTTCCTACTCTACTGAGATTAGCTCAATCATATATCCATCTACTTCAGAAAAACTTATACAGAACAAGTACAAGTTTGAAAGAAACAGGCCAAGCATTGATTATATTAATGAGAACAAGTAAAAGTACGTACAATCCTTTGAATGAAGGTGCAACAGCCTCTTCCAGTTCTCCTTTTCCAACCCCCTTGCTCAAATAATCTCCTTTGATTGCTTTGATGGCATATCCCTCATGAGATCATAAGTTTGATGTAATTCCCAATCTCCATTGTGCCTTTCACCATGAGAAGGCCTTATTATATAACCTTGTAGAGGTCCAACCACTTGAGAGATCTTTGGGATAAGTTGAGGATTCCTCTCCTTCAGTTGAGGATTTCCCCTAAGATCATGCCTTGACCATCTATTCGAATCCAACTACCTTCAGGAATTGAGAGATTCTTCCCTTATTTTCCTCAACAAACCCATAATTTTCTAAAAATAGGGTAGTTCTCCCCCATAAGGGTGCACAGGGTGCTCAAGAACTCCCCCAAACAGGATCAGGAAGCAACAACACTCCATGATAGTGGGTAGGGGAGCGCTCCTCTCCAAAATTCATTTTTTGAGTGGTTTTTCCAATGGGGAAAATATTGTACCTCCTGTCAAGTGATTTATCTTCTTCCAAACTATCCTTTGAGGTGTCTTAAGTGTCTTCATGATATGGTTATGGGGACAACATAGGAAAGATGGAAGCATACTATTTTTTACACTTGCAACACTTATATTCAAGATGCAACACTTACAACACTCGTAATGATGACACTTGCGACACTATTGAAGTGAGTAATTTTGAGGTGTAACAAAGAATCTAACCAGACCGGTTGATTCTCTCCAACACTTTTAGTTGTTTCAGCCGTGGAATCCTCCTTCCTCTGTCGCTTACTCCTTTTCTTCTTAGCGGTTGGCCTATTGATGACTAAATCCTTCATAGTGGGATTCAACCTAACTTCCAACCGCGAGTCTATAGCCCGCTCTGTGTGGAATTTAGTCACTATAATGTGTGCAAGGATCCTTTCCTCCTTATTCATAGGAAAGTCTAGCATGTTTCCCGAATAACCAATCTCATTGGATTTAGCCTTCTCCATGTATATCAGGTTGTGGATACTAAAATTCTTTTACAGAGAGTAGAAAGTTGAGCAATTTGGAGATTACTTTTGTTATGGATACGTAGATACCTTCATACGTGAGGATTGGTAGTTATAGAATTCCAATTATGAAGCATCGATGGATTACATACAAGAGAATTGGGTTGCGATGCTTTTCTAATCCATTTATAATGATTAGCTTTTAAGTTCATACATGGCGCTTTTCAGCTGACATCACATTGCTTTGAAGTACCGAATGATTGAAATGGGGTGATATGACTAACCATTGCCCACTCCATGAGTGGTGGATTTGACATGTTGAGACACACCATACTGCGTCTTGGAAAAAGTGGTTTCAGAAAACCACCTTCTTGCACAGATGTATCTCTGAAGCACCGCACATTTATTTTTTCAAGACTTGGGTCTTATCTATAATTTTCATGGTGATAACACCAAGAAATTGGGAGAGATAATTATAATGTATATATTGAACCAAAATGGTTCATATTTTTCATGAATTATTGAATTGTTAGCCTGATAAGTTTTAATGGCTACACATTTTGTAGAATTAACAACAACTAGATCAGATCAGACCAGTGCGGAGTCCATAGGAATGGAAGAATCATGGGGAAATTACAGTCATCAATATGAGAGTAGAGGGGTGGATGTCCATTTTGGCATTGAAGAAACAAACTCCAACGTACATGGAGAAGAAAGGAATGAAAACATGAATATGGATGAGACCATTAAGAATTTGCAGAAGGATGTTCAAATCCATAAATATGATAATGAAAGGCTTATGAGAGACAGAGAGAAGAAGGATGACTTCAACATGAAGTTATTGGAGGGTTTGAACATAATAGAAAAGAAATTAGTTGAGAGTGGCTCAAGTAAATCAGGAAGTCACAAGCCTTCAAATGAGAAAAGGAAAGAAAAAAGTGTTAGTAGACATCACCATCATTCCCCAAGGCATTCCAATAAGAAAGAAAGAAACAACTCAAGTATATCCCCTGTTAGAAGGTATAAGAGATCTGGGGTGGATGAGCTACGAGGAGAAATGAACAAAATCAAACATCCTACATTTGATGGTGAGCACAAGAAGGATGAATATGCAGAAACATGGTTGTTGGGCATGTGAAAGTGTTTTCAATTTCATAATTATTCTTTGCATGCAGAAGGTAGAATTGTTATCTATCAACTCAAAGGAAAGGCCTCTATGTTGTGGGATCAACTTGTGCAGGTGAAACACATTGTAGCAAAAAGTGTTACTTGGAGGGAATTCAAGAAGTATTTTGAGAAGAATTACTTGACTAAGAGATACTATGACAAGAAAATGAAAGAGTTCTTTGAACTCAAGCTTGGAAGTATGACCATAGATGAATATGAGAGAAGATTTCTGGAACTGCTGAAGTATGTCTCTTTCATCAAGGATGCGATAGTCAAAATTCAAAGGCATTTGAGTAGATTTCCATCGTTCATTAGTGAAAAATTACAGTATGATGATCCCAAGACATTAGAAGAGACCATAAGGCGAGCTAAATGACTATATGATCAACAAAAAGTAACTCCATCTTTCTAAAAGGCTTGAGAAGAAAATAATAAATTCAAGATGGATCAGAGGAAGAAGGGAGCTAAGCCACCACTCTTCATAAATAATCCACGAGGACAAAAAATGCCTAAAGGACCCAGAATGATTGACATAGGGAGTCAAGGGCCAAGGCAACCACCTATGCAATGTTGGGGTTGTAAAGGAGATCATAGGTTCAGAGATTGTCCTCATAGAGGTGAAAAAGGTAGGGATGTTCACAATGTAAAACAAGATGAAAAAGTGGAGGACATGGGCAGATATATGCCAAGGATTTATGCAGCCCTGGACAACAAGTAAGCAGAGTATCATTCCCACATGATTGAAGTGGAAGGTATGATCAAGAACCAAACCTTTGCTATTTTAATTGATTCAGGAGCTAGTCATAGTTATATAGACCCTAAGATGGTGGAAAGTTTGCAATTTCCAAGAAGCAAGCATGGGAAATCCTGGTTGGTGTAGATGGCTATAGGAGCTAGAAGAAAATTTAATGAGATGGTTAAGCCATCCCTCATATACATGAATGGACTGAACACTAAGGAAGATTTAAAAATCTTGCCTTTAGGTTCCTATGACTGTCTAATTGTGATGGATTGGTTGGACCAACATCACACTCTCTTAGACTGTCACAACAAAGAATTTACTTTCTTGGATGAGGAAGGGAAACTAAGGAAAGTACAGGGAATTCCCAGGGCAGTAAGCATTAGAGAAATTTCAGCATTGTAGTTGAAGAAATGTTATAGAACAAGGTGTTAAATAATTGCAGCTCATTTGGCACAGACACCTAGAGATAAGGTGCCAAATTTGGAAGATTATGCAGTCCTGGAATATTTTGAAGATGTGCTCAAGGAGGTACTTGGACTACCTCCAAGGAGAGACATTGATTTCTTTATAAATTTAATGCCTGGAGTAGCGCCAATATCCAAGACTCCTTACAGAATGAGCACACCATAATTGAAGGAGTTGTAAATGCAGCTTGAAGAAATTCTGAGGAAGGGGTATATATGCCCAAGTGTGTCACCTTGGGGTGCCCCAGTCTTGTTTGTGAGAAACAAAGATGGAACACTAAGGTCATGCATTGACTTCAGACAGTTGAATAAAGTGATTGTTAAGAACAAGTATCCTCTCCCAATGATTGATGACCTCTTTGATCAATTGAAGGATGCAAGGATATTTTCAAAGATAGATCTCAGATCAGGATACCATTAGGTAAGGATTAAAGAAGAAGATATCAGCAAGACCGCCTTCAGGACAAGGTATGGTCATTATGAGTTCACAGTGGTGCCATTTGGGTTGTCAAATGCACCAGTTGTTTTCATGTTCTTAATGAATGGTGTTTTCCAAGAGTATTTGGACAGGTTTTTCATTGTCTTTTTGGATGACATTCTTATATATTCCAAGTCAGAGGAAGAGCATGAACATAATTTGAGGATGGTGTTGCAAGTATTAAGGGAACATCATTTGTATGTTTTAAGAACCAAACATCAATATAGCATAGAAAATCCTCAGGAAAAGTACTCAACGCCTTGAAAAAGAGATAATTTCAGATAATAAGCCTCTTCGAGGGGGCAACCTCCTTTTACCCACTTAAATGTTCAAGTACAAGATGATTCAAAATGAAAATGTCTCCTTGGTATATATATAGGAGACTAGGAGGTATAATTACAACTAATGGCTTAAAGCCGACATAAATAAAATAACATTACTAATCTAATATGCCCCAATTAAGGGGTAATAAATAACATTACTAATCTAATATGCCACAATTAAGGGGTAATG
>WSFP011407778.1:0-25184 GCA_009831015.1 Picea engelmannii
TGACATTATTATTCCAACTAAATGTGGGTTTGACAATGATGCACACAATGTGTTTGTAGAAATACCTGAACGAGATGTTGTCTTATGGATTGCAATTATTGTTGATTGTGCCCAAAATGGACATGGGAATGAGGCTTTGAAGTTTTTTAATGTAGTGCAATATGCATATGTAAAACCCAATGCAATTATTTTGGCTAGCTTGCTTCCCGCTTATGGTTATTTAGGAGATATACAACCAGGTTAATGGATCCATGAGTGGATTATTAGAAGTGGATTTTGTATTTTGGTGCTCACTAATTCCTTTGTATTGAACAAGAGGAGCATCGACAAAGTATTACAGGTGGTGGCATAGAGGCAATATGGAGCAGACATTCTGCAAGCTATTTGATAATATCTTCGACAATAAAGTGATGATAGTAAGCGCTCCCTCTCTGTGATTGTCATAATCTTTTTCTACATTAATTCCCCTTTCTTTCGCCATATTTATCTGTCCGTAAAAGTAGAATCTTGGTTAACTATCTGATAATATATATCTTCTTTGCTTATTTGTGTCAATTTAAAATTCTGTGAAACCTTACTGCCATATGTTCTCGAAACAACTTCAATTGCCATGGATTTCGGTATCAGATTCATTCTTGCTTCTGATTTTTGTATTTACCTTTTAACCCAATGAACCCGTATGATGGATCCCTAAGTTTTATGTAAATGGTTAGTTGGTTTTAGTGCCTATAAACATAATTTTAAGGTTAAGTGTTTTTGAAAACCAACACAAATTTGACAGAAACACGTGGGAAATTACCTCTGGAGATCATATTCTTTACACTTAATGATGGGGGTGAAGCTTTTGGTGAAGAAGGTCACAGAGTTTACTTAAAACATTACAGTACAATGTTGATTATGTGATACGTGACATGTCAATGAAATAAATCCAAAAAACCTTAGGTTTTTCAAAATGTTAAGAGTTTGTGGGTGGGTTTTTGGTTCAGTGGGAACAATGGTGGCATGCTTGGCCACCCAGTAAGGTCCAAGTTCAAAAATGCAGAGCATGTTAGAAATACCTTGAATGTTTTTGTTATAGGGTTGAGATTTTCAGAACTTAATGGTGATAAGCATGCCATTCAGTTGCTTGAGATATGGATGGAAAAATTGATATGCTCTCTTCATTGGTTTGAGTGGGCTTTGAAGGAGCATTTGATATCATTAAATGAATATATGTTTATCAAGACACAACTGGAAAGCTTCAACATTGCTTCTGCTATCAACATGTTTCTTCAAAATACATGTTGTGAGCCTACCTATCTTAATTTATTAACCCCTTTAACACCATTATAGAAGGAATATCATGGATCTCTACAAATCAAAACTATCTTCCATCTTCTAAATTCTCTAAAGGTGATACTTTATATTGACTTGGGAATCAAGGAGCAAGATATTCAAGTATCTTAGGAAATGACATGCCTTCAACTGAAAGAGAGGAGGGTGCACAAACTTGTACCCTTTAGTGAACCTCCTTTTGTAAATTTAATGTCTCAATTTTTTTCCATCCACGAAAAATTACTTTTTTTGTTGTTGGAGTTTGAAAGTATAGAGGAGCTTATCAGGCTTATAATATTGAAGATTTTTAAGATGTTTTTATCAACATCATCAATATTCAAACAATGATTTATATAAGCTCTTAGAAACTTTGTGTCTGGAAACATTATTGATCTTTACCTAAATACATATAACCATTCATGAGGAACATATCTAGTAGACACGCTGTATCTTTTGAAAGGCTATAGATAGTTACATCTAGTTGGTGCTTAGCTTCCTGCATTAGGTAAAGAGAATGCAAAAACTTCTGGTCATAAGCTTCTTCAAAGTCTCTTTTCAATAGGAAAGACAATTTCTCCTGCAATATAATCAATTGCTTTGGAAATTTTAACATTGGCATTAACCTTGGGTGTCACAACTTTATTTTCATAATATTAATATGGTTGCCAAGTAGGTACCAACTTTCAAATAGCCACATTGATTTTATAGAATTCTTGAGAGATAAAAAAGGAACAACAATCGTGGAGTGGGGTAAGTCAAATGTCATAGCAGTCAAACTTCTAATGGGACAACTAGATGCAGTGTGATCACAAGAAAGGCATTTTAACATGAGGATTGATTACAAACCCATATGAAGACCAATTATCACAAACATGTGATAATAATCTGTAACCAACAATGACAAGGTATCAATATCCAATTAGAATGAGAAAATGGTGCATAGATTCATGAAATATCGTAGTGCAATAAGAAAATAAACATTAGCAATAAATGTGACACAAGCGAACATATTTAAACCATCACATATATATCATGATAACTATGTAATATTGTTGTAACAATTAAATCGAGTATAGATGTGTAGATTGTATCCCTTTATACCAAACTTGATCACAAATAATCATTGTTGTAGCAACTTTCTGTGCACAATTTTGTATGTCCAAATTGCAATGTAAAGTAAGTATGCTAGGAGTCAAATTGCAATGTAAAGTAAGTATGCCAGGAGTGAAATAATTGTTGTAGTAAACATGTTTATATTTCCAAAACTAGATGTATCAATGTTGTGACAATATTGTAATATGCAATTCGAACTTCAATGTTCAAATGTAGAACACATATATAGTAAAGATGCAACATTTAAGGATATACACATAAATTGTATTGGTCTTTACAATACATACGTCATTGTTGTAGCAAGATTCCAAGATGTAATTTGAATTCAGATTTTGATGCAATCCTAAAGTATAACATGATTGCAATGTTTAAAGCCAAGAATAGGTGCATGGATTATACTCCATTTATACCATATATAGTCACAAGATAGATCATTGTTGTAACTGCTTTGTGTGAGAGAAATATCATTGTTGTAACCGCTTTCTGTGAGAGAAATTGAGCAAAGTCTATGTGTTGAACTTGAAATGTGAGGCAATGATATTATGAATGAAAAAGTGTTGTAGCAAACTTCAACAATTTTCATCAAACTTTGGAACACAACGTATCATAAGTCTTGGGCATGACAGTCCTCTGCGTTTCAAAAGCATTTTATAACCATCTACAATTCAGAAGATTTTATTGTAACCTTTAAGGAGACGATTGAATTCTAGCATTATGAATTTGATTGAATTTCATAAGTTTGGGCTTGGTTTGATACTTTTGGACTTGTATTTGGGAGCCATTTTGAGTATGATTTTTTAGCAATTTATTGGTTTCTAGGATTCTAGATTTGTGCCTTTGAGAAAGTTGGACTTGGGTTGTGCAAGAATCTTTTCCACTTTTATCTTTTAATTGACTATGATGGGGGGGGGGGAAGCACCGAGAAATTGATGAATCAAATCATGGATCTGAAAATCACCTCCAAGTCCCTGTAGAGGCAGGAGAGAAAATTTGAAAAGGAAGAGAAGGTTGAGAAGCTCAAGGTTAAGAAGGCCATAGAGAAATGAAACATGGATATAGCTAGGGTATATGTAGAGAAATCCATTAGGAAACACACCGAACAATTGAACTACATGCATTTGGCTTCCTGCTTGGATGTTGTGGTCTCCAGGCTTGATACCCAAGAAAAAATGATGAGAATCAACAAATCAATGACATCATTTATCAAGGCATTGGATAATGCTCTTGCAACTAGTAAACTTCAAAAGATGTGTGAAACAATGGATCAATTTGAAACACATTTTGTGAATATGGAGGTTCAGTCTCAATTTTTTGAGAATGCTATAGCTGGTAGCACATATCTGTCAACGCCAGAGGATCAAGTCAACACTTTGATGTAGCAGGTGGCAGATGATTATAGGCTTGAGGTGTTGGTCGGCCTACCTCAGGCTGTTGGGCATGCAATTCCTTCCAAGCTAGAGAAAGTTGAAGAGGATGATCTTAGCCGTCGTCTTGCAGAGCTCAAATAAGGGGGCTAAACATTCTATTTTTCTAGCATTGTTGTAAGAACTTTCACTTTTGGTAATTGTTTCTAAATGAAAAATGATATTGAAAATACCCCCTCTTTGTGTGCTATGATAACATAGAGCAGGCACATAATTGTCTGTTAAGCACTGTTATCACTCTGTAATATTTCCGGCTGTGGGAAGAAAACCACAGAGATAACCACAAAATCGCTTTAGGATTGGAAGCTAGCCCTTCCAATTAAGAGAGGGCTCTCTCTTAAACTTAGTTGCTCAATGACTGGTTATTGTTGGGCACAAGGGCTAGATCTTCAGTAGGGTAAGGAGTTGAAAAAGTGGTTTGGTTGGGAAAGAGAGATAATCCATTGGGAATGGAGTCATGGAATTTGAAATTTTATCAAAGGTCTGCTCGATACTTGGTTAATAGAACAAAGGCTAATAAAAGGCAAGGTATAAAATGATTCCTTAGGCACTTAGATTATCGTTGTAGCTGGAAGCTGAATGAAGATAACAATCCACTACAGTAGAGCATCAAGCAAGGATGAATTCTAAAGTAGCTTCAGAGGGAAGAGTTGGAAATACTTGAACATGTGCAACAAAGCATCAAATCATGGATGAATTTTGAAACACTTAATATTATTCAAATATTAGAAGACAACACATTCAAATAAACACGTTAAGAAGGAAAAAACACTCATTGTAAGAAGACACAGATAAGAAGGTATCATCACAAGAATCTTTGAGGCCAAACACTAGTACAAAATGAGAGATAAATGACAAAAAAAATGACCAAAATCCGCATATAAATGATCACTTTTGATTTGGCGATCGCTGGTGGCTAATTTCTAGTCTCTTATCACGCGACCAAAAATGATAGCTTGTCTTGTGGTCATTAATTTGGTCATTAATTGTCACCAATTAATAACCAAATATATGACCAAATTAATGACCACAAGACAAGCTATAAATGACCAAACTAAATATGACCACAATTTTGGTCACGTGATAAGAGACCGGAAATTAGCCACCAACGATCACCAAATCAAAAGTGGTCATTTATATGCGGATTTTGGTCATTTTTTGGGTCACTTGTCTCTCATTTTGTACTAGTGACCCTATGACATGGCTTGAAGAAACTCATAGAGCCAGGAAATCCTAACATGTGGTCATTACTCAAACAAAAAACCTATCCTTTATTCCACATCCTCGCCCGACCAATCCCGCTTCCCCTTCTTCTCTTCTAAGGATCCACAAATTAACAAGGGTATAAATGGATGAACGACGACTTAAAGGCCTTTGCTACAATTGTGATGAAAAATATTTTTTGAGGCATAAATGTAAGGAGATGTTGGCACAGGGGCAGATCCAGGGCTCAATGTTTCAACAACGCACCAACAAAACCCTAACTATCGACCCTTTCGACAACACCTGAGAAGCAGATGAAGTCTCACCCGAGGTAGAGGCAAGGGGGGTTGTAGGACTCAGGTGTCTACAACCTAGCTGGGACACAGATATGTGATCCTAATACTTAACAGAGCACTTAGCAATTAACATTCATTAGTATTTTAACCCTTATTCACATCAAAGGTTAAACCCTTGCTACAGAACAACGTAGTATTAATCAAGATCTAAGTACATCTAACCATTCAGTACATAACATCTGAACATATCTATCATTCATTCATACCTAAATCACTAAGCATCAGTAGATCTATCTATTAGACATCAAGATCAGTACACTAAGCAGATAAATACATAAACAACATAAACAACATTGCACAAAGCACATCAACACAGGATATACGTGGTTCACCCCAGTGTGGGGCTATGTCCACCAACTCTTCTTCTCTTCTTTATTAGTCTCTTCAATATCCTTACAAGCACCAAGCCACAAATCCAACTCTGCCTAGGACAGGAGATCTGCGCACACCTCGCCAGATCCTCCTTCGCCGAGTTAGATCCAAGCACAAAGCCTTACATAGTCTGTCTGCACCAAACACTTACAAAATGGTTGCACTCAGCTTTGCAAGCCTTAACACATCTTCTTGCACATATCTAATATTAGCACTAAGCCATCGACTCTCTAGGTATACTTCTTACATCGCTGAGCTACTTATTTATACATTACAAAAAGGGGCCTCAGCATGGGTGCACCCATGGGCCGACATCCCATACCCGTTACATAAACCCTAAAACCCAAAAAGCTCGCAAAAAGTGCGAGATCCCGCGATCTCCACTTCGCTTGTGCGCTTCGTCTTCGATCAGCTTGTTGAAGTCCCACAAATGGTCAAACACGATTAATGTTCTCCCAAAACTTGGTCGAGGGCCAACAGGGCCCCAACACTCATTTGTGACTCGTCCCAAGTCACTCTGATCTGGGCAACACTGCTTCGAAGGCCTTGAGCTTAGCTCGAGCTACTTCAACTTGCTGCTTCGCCAGAGCCTCCTGCTCGACAAACTCCTGAATGAATTGCTCGGTGACAGGCCCTTCCAGGCGTTGTTCCACTGCTGCGACCACCTATTCCAGCTGTGATCCTTGTCCCTCAATTTCTTCAAAGAGGGTGCAGGCTTAGTCCTGCACCGACTTGAGTCGTTGTTTCACCTCCATCACTCTACTCTGGATGGCAGTGACCTGTTGCTGGACTGCACGCTGCTCAACGATCTCTTCATCTTCTCAATGTCCGTAAGCTGCTTCATTTGTGCTTGCACGGTCGACGCCCGTTGCTTCGCCTCCTGGAGTTGTGTCTCCAATCTCCTTAGCTCCGGGTCTTCTGCAAGGCACTCATAAGTCTGTGCACTTTGGTTACTTAGTTGCTTGCATTCTAAAGCCAACGCCTTGATTATTTCTACTGCGCTCCTGGCAGTTTCTTCCCTTTGATCTCACACTTCTTGCAGAGTGCTCGACGCTGCTTGCAGTTCTAACTCTGGTACTCTTGCTTGAAGCTACTGAATGACTTCAACGAGTTTCCCTACTTGGCTCTCTGTTGTCTCTT
Source organism: Picea engelmannii (assembly GCA_009831015.1). Classification (NCBI taxonomy): domain Eukaryota; kingdom Viridiplantae; phylum Streptophyta; class Pinopsida; order Pinales; family Pinaceae; genus Picea; species Picea engelmannii. The sequence goes on from WSFP011407778.1 coordinate 6,923, forward strand.
CTTCTATTTGAGCCAATCCTGGCACAAAGAAAAGTGCTCTAGTGACTACTTCTCTAACCCCAATCTGCTCCGTGAGAAACTGGTCTTTTTCTCTCTGGATCTGCTCTCTGTCCTCTTCGAACTTTGCTCTAAGGTCATCTTTCTCTTGCTGCGCAACTCGATGTTGCTCTAGGGATTCCTCCTTTCCTTTCTTCAAGGCCCCTGTGGCCTGTTCTTTTTCTTCATGTACTCGACGAAGGTGAGCCCTTGTAGCATCTGTTATCCTTCGTAGTTGGGTGGGCTCATCCCCCAACTCTACAACTTCTGATGATGACGTCGCAATAAACACTGCGCGACTCAAATAGAGAGCTTGTTGTACCCCCTTCAACTCCGCCTTGATTCTGTCATACATTGTTTCCTGCTTTGCTTCGTTTTGCTGCAAGATATCCTCTGAAGCATTTGCTACAACTGCGATGATGAGGTCAATATCATCCACTGTGAGTACATTCTGTGACTGATGCTTATTGGCTTAGGATTTCTTCCGCGTTGAGGGTTTCTTCGGAGAAACCTTTCATTTCTTTGATGTCTCGACCTCTATAAGGGGATCCTTCAGCGGTGTCACTTCACCCTCTTCTTGCTTGTCTTCTTCCCCTCCCTCTTCTTGGTTTACTTCATCACCTCCTCCTCCTCTAGGTGAGTTAGGCGCAGTTTCCTTCGATGCACTGTTTATCTCCTGAACTTCTTCCTTCTTTTTCTTTTTCTTAGCGCTTCTTGGTCCATCACACTCAGTCCTAGTGACCACAGGACTTTCGATGAGGTCGGGGTTGGAGAGTTCTGCATCTCCAACTGGTACAAGGAATTTTGCAGGCCATTCCTTGGTTATCTCCTCCATATCTTCCTCAGTCAATTTGTAGTAAGACTGCAACTCCTCCTTGTTTTTGTCCCCATGCGCGGTGATATATATGAAATGTCAATTTGCGTGGAACTTCGTGAGTGGTCTGAACCTATGGAGTGTATTCAGTGTCATTCGGGGGAATGACTCAATGGTGCATGTGAGTTGTAGGTAGTAAGTGTGGAAGACAAGATTCGACTGCGACTGATTTTCCATATCGCTAGAATACCACAAGGTGGTGAACCTCGTGGCCAGTGGTTTTGATGGCTCGACTTCTGGGAATGTCGCTCCCTCCGGCATATCCCAAGCGACAAATGCTAAAAGAATGAGTAACCAACTGAAGTGGAATTCATAGCCTTGGTCTTGCGCTTCGTGACAGTCCTTCTCCAACTCGTTGACGAGGTAGCTCGCCCAGTTCATCTGCATCCCTTCAACAGACTTCCCTGCGAGGTCGACGACAAACCCTATAACTTGTGTTGGTCTGTTCTTCCTGACGAGCTTGCCCGCTATCAACTGACAAGCTAGGTGCACTGCACCATCTTGGATGGAGGCTACCTTGTAGCTTTGCTTCCCCTTCTCCACATCGTCGTAGGTTTCCTTTATACGCTGTGTTAGGGAGTGATCTGCAACCTTCCCTGGATAGAAATGGTGAGGGTCTGGTCCCTGCACGCTCAATCCAGTGATCATGTGGATCAATGCTGAATCCACAGTCACACGCTTGTCTAACCATAGATAACCTCCATGGTAGCATGACAGGAGGAGTTTAATGCACACGTTAACCTCCTGATGTTTGTCGAAGTGGGGTATCTTCATGACGTTGTGGATGGTGGACCTTGCGATCTCCTTGATCCACGACTAGGGGACTATCTTCGGCTTCTTCCCAACCGTCTTTGTCAAGTACCTATGTAGTGCGAGCAATGCATAATTCTTCTTGTGTCATAGGTTAAAGTCGATGACTTAACATCAGGGATCAGTCCCAGCTGTGGTCCAACTGCGTGTATCCCCTTCAGGAGGTATGCACTGATGAGTGTGTACTCAAAGTCACGCGGGACACTGTCGTGACTAACCGCGCCAGCCAAAGGCAGGATGTAGTCGGGCAAGATCGATGGGATCAACTTCGCGTTCTCCAGGTCGTCGCGATGCTTGCTTCTTTTCTCTGTTGCAGTCCAGGATGGCCCAGATCGATGTCTAGTCGAGGGGGATGCTTGAAATCCTCGCGTCGATGAGGCTTGTACTCCTGCGGACATAACTTTCTCAGCCATAAGGTCTATTACGATCTCTTCTATGGACTTATCTATTGTGCTAAGGTCGCCCGACATGCACACTCGTGATCAAATATCTTGGGTAGGTGAACAAATACTCAAGGTAAGAAACGGGTGGTGAGGTCTAAAAAGAATAGCGTAGTAGCAATAAGTTCTCTATTAGCTCGGATAATCACAATTTGCAAAAGTGTCCCCGGTGAGGCACTCGACGGATTAAATAAACAATGTTGTAATGGGTTCCTCCAACGGATCGAAAAGCCTCAATCAATACGATTCCATCCGTTATGGCGCGGTCCCAACTGTCCAATGGAAATATTTCCGGTAATAACTGCATTTATAACAGTTCCAGAGTGTCTTTCTAATGGTCGGGACACCTCTAACGGTCATATAGCTTCGTCATGGCGAAGTGCCATTTTGCGTTGTTCTGCTATTCCGACGATATTCAATTTTTGCAAGCCTGCTTCCTGTGAAGTCTTCAGTGGAACCTCCTACAGTGTTTATAACTTTCTTTCATCTTACTAAGATTTTTTTCCTTCTTCCCTATGATCTGAGTTTCTGGATCCCTCTTTCCATTTGTAGTCTTATCTTCTCTTAGCATAGTAACTTCACACTGTTGATGTTCTCTCAAAAGTTTCGCATGCAATATCTCTTCTCTTACTACTTCTAGGGTAGGCTCTTTTCTCTCTTGCATGGATAGGTTCTTTAAGCTTTCTTGTGTTCTTTCAACTTCGACAGCTAAGTCTCTGGCCCTTAGTTGCTTCGACTTGTCCCCTTGTTCTTGTACTAGCCGCTCTATTTTATCGGCTATGAAGTCCCTTAATTCTTGCTTTTTCTGTTCTGTGGCTTCCTCTTCTGCTTTCCTCCGGATCCAATCTTCCTCATTCCAAGTCTTTCCTAACAAAAGTGCAAAATGACTGTTGTTCTCAACAAACTTAATGACCTCAAAGTCTTCTTCAGTTGATGCTCCATGAGTAATCATAGGTACATGAGTAAGTCTTCCACATAGGGTTATCATCTTTCCTTTAAACAAGCCTATCCCTCTTAATGAAGGAATCATAGCAGGCTTTCTCAAAATTTCCCAAGTACTTTCTGGCATAATGTTCCCCTATGTTTCCTCATCCAAGACATAGTCTATGTCGAAGTCTCCTATTCTTATTTCTATGCACTGCTTTTCTTTGAAGATCTCTGGTAAACTGATGTCTCTGTGATCATTCAATGTTTTTTTCAGCTGTAATAACATAGTCTCTGTTTTTGTCTGATTCTCTAACATATCCTTAGTTTCTTGACCTTCTTCATTGTTGGATTGTCTCAAGTTTATCTTCTCAGCTTTAGCAACAATTCTAGGGCAATCCAAAACCTCATGACAAACAACTTTACAACAAATACAAATAGGACCTCTACCAGGGCATTCCTTAGCAAGATGTCCCAATCTTCTGCAACTATAACAAAGTGTCAATCCTCTCTTTCTCTTAAACGATCCCCAACCTTTCATGTACTGAGCACTGGGATCACAATGATGGACCTGCAATCTACAAAAATTCTTTCTAGGGTTCTGCATCCACTTGTCAGTCCAAAAATTCTTTCTATGCATAGGAATAACATATCTTTCACTATTTCTATCAATTCTTCTTTCTTCTAACTGTGCCCTAGTTTTGAGACTAGGACCAAATCTATAAAACATACCTAGATCCATACTTTCGAAGAAAAAGTTTCGACTTATCTTACCTTTACCAGAGCACAAAGCTTTAAGATCTTACCTCTTTCTTTAGATTAGGCTTCCTTCTCTTAGCACAGAGCTTCGCAAGTCAAGTAGAATATTGCGCATTATAACAACAGATCTATGCACAGAGATTTCTCTTTTCTTTAGTTCCCAACAATCACAGTTTCAGGTCCCGACAACAGAACCATTTGTTGGCACAGGGGTAGATCCAGGGTTCAACGCTTCAACAATGCACCAACAAAACCCTAACTATCGGCCCTTTCGGCAACACCTGTGAAGCAAATGAAGTCTCACCCGAGGTAGAGGCAGGGGGGTTGCAGGAATCAGGTGTCTACAACCTAGCTGGGACACAGATATGTGATCACAATACTTAACATAGCACTTAGCAATTAACATTCATTAGTCTTTTAACCCTTATTCACATCGCAGGTTAAACCCTTGTTACAGAACAACGCAGTATTAATCAAGATCTAAGTACTTTTAACCATTCAGTACATAACATCCGAGCAGATCTAACATTCATTCATACCTAAAGCACTAAGCATCAATAGATCTATCTATTACACATCAATATCAATGCACTAAGTAGATAAATACATAAACAACATAAACAACATTACACAAAGCACATCAACACATGATATATGTTGTTTAGCCCAATGCGGGGCTACGTACACCAACTCTTCTTCTCTTCTTTATTAGTCTCTTCAATATTCTTACAAGCACCAAGCCACAAAGCCAACTCCACCTAGGACAGGAGATCTGCGCACACCTCGCCAGATCCTCCTTCCCCGAGTTAGATCTAAGCACAAATCCTTACACAGTTTGTTTACACCAAGCACTTACAAAATGCTTGCACTGAGCTCTGCAAGCCTTAACACATCTTCTTGCACATAGCTAATATTAGCACTAAGCCATTGACTCTCAGGTCTACTTCTTACATCGCCTAGCTACTGATTTATACATTACAAAAAGGGGCCTCAATATGGGTGAACCCATGGCCCGACATCCCATACCCGTTACATAAACCCTAAAATCCAAAAATCCCACAAAAAGGGTGAGATCCTGCGATCTCCGCTTCGCCTGGGCGCTCCGTCTTCGATCAACTTGTCAAAGTCCCAAAAATGGTCAAAGACGACCAACGTTCTCCCAAAACTTGGTCGAAGGCCAACAAGAGAAGAATTTTTTTATGGCCATTTCTAAGGACATTTATGAAGATGATGGTGATGCTTCCCCTCTTGAATCGTTGCCTCAGCCAAATGATAAAAATCCTCCCTTTGATCAGCCCGACGTGGAACCCATAATCTCTTTGCATGGTCTAATTGATATTTTAGCTCCCTAAACTCTTAAATTAGTTGGCTATATCAAGGATCATAAGGTCATTGTCCTCATAGACAATGGTATCACCCATAAATTTATTCACCATAGAGTTGCTCAAGGGACCCATTATTATATCCATGTAGTCAACAAATTTCAGATCGTGATTGCTAATGGAGGTTCCATGAAATGTGGTGGTCATTATGAAAATGTGCACCTTCAAATTGGTGATTGTTCTTTGAAATCCCATATGTTTGCCATTGAAATGGGGGGTTGTGACATTGTTCTAGGTATTGAATGGTTACACACTCTAAGTCCCATCATTATGGATTTCAAGGATTTATACATGAACTTTCAGTAGGCTGGGCATCACTACACTTTCCAAGGCATCATAACATGTTCATCTGAGATCGTTAGTTCACACAATGTGGAAAAACTCCTAAAAAAGGGCCATTCTAGCATTATTGCCCAGTTCCATGCTATTCAAGCCTTTGAGAATCATTCTGAAACCATTCATCTTGAAATGCAACTTCTCTTATCCAAACCCCACTCAGTTTTTGAAACCCCCCAAGGTATCCTACCTTTCTGTGGTGCCCATGATCATTCCATTCCACTCATACCCCTTAGTCTCCCACCCAGTGTCTTCCCTTATCACCACCCATTCACTTAGAAAATGATATTGAAAAAATTGTTCAAGAATTGTTAGGCACGAGGGTCATTTTCCCTAGTACCAACCCTTATTCATCTCCCATTATCATGGTACTAAAAAAAGAAGGCACTTGGCACATGTACCTTGATTTTTGTGCTCTGAACAAAATCACCATCAAGGATAAATTTCCCATTCGAGTTATTGATGATCATTTGGATGAACTTATTGGTGCTCAATTTTTTTACGAAACTTGATCTTCATTCCGACTATCACCATATTCGTATGAAGGAGGATAATATTCCCAATACTACCTTTCATACTCACAAAGGAGATCATGAGTTCTTGGTCATACCCTTTGGCTTATGTAATGCACCATTAACCTTGCAAAATCTCATGAATCACATATTTCAACCCTTTTTGTGTCATTTTGTCCTTGTCTTTTTTTTATGACATCCTCATTTATGGTAAAACTTGGCAAGCCCATCTTACCCATGTGGATAAGGTCTTATAAGTACTTTCTCATCCTCAACTCTTTCTAAAAAGGTACAAATGTGCCTTTGGGGTCTTAGAGGTGGAAAACTTGGGCCACATTGTTAGTAAGGATGGTGTTCGAGTGGATCCCAAGAAAATCAAAGCTATGAAGGATTGGCCCCGTCCTAAGACTCTTAAAATTTTATGAGGTTTCCTTGGTTTAATTGGATACTATTGAAAGTTCATCCATAACTATGGAAAACTTGTAGCCTTGCTCACTACCTTACTTAAGACAAATGCTTTCGGTTGGGATGCAACCTCTGATCAATCCTTCCAAGGTTTGAAATATGCCATGTGTACCACTCCAGTAATGGTTCCACCCAACTTCACTAAGACTTTAGTTTTGGAGTGTGACACCTTAGGGAAAGGCATTGGTGCAGTTCTCATGCAAGAAGGCATACTATTGGCCTTTACTAGTAAACAAATTTTTGAGAGACACTTGGGAAAATCATCATATGAAAAATAAATGTTGGTCATTTTGCATGTGGTGAACCTCTGGTGCCCTTTGCTTGGGTAATGTTTCCAAATTAAAATTGATCATCGTAGCCTCAAATATTTTTTGGAGCAATGGATTTCATCCATGAGGAACAAACTTGGTGACCAAAATGTTCGACTATGATTATGAGATCATTTATAAGAAGGGAAAAGAGAATGTGGTAGCTGATGCTCTTTCTAGGAAATATGAAGAGGAAGGGTCCCTCTTTTCACTTTCCTTCATTGTAGTCAATTGGTTGAATGCAATTTTCCATGAATGGTTCTAAGATTCCAAAGTTCTACCCCGATACAACAACTACAACATGATTCTAATGTGTCTGCTAGATACACTTGGAAAAATGAGGAGCTCTGCTATAAAGGCCACTTGTATTTGATCAAATAGTCCAATTTTAAATCCATTGTGCTCTCTAAGCTCCATGCATCACCAACAACAAGACATTCTAGCTTTCATAAAACATATCAATAGATCAAACATTCATTTTTCCGGGAAGGAATGAAGAAGGATATATGCACTTTTGTGGGTGAATGCTATCTTTTCCAACACAACAAGGGATGAATAGTGAAAAATCTAGGAGCACTACAACTTCTCCCTCTTCCACCTGTTGTATGGACATATATATCTATGGAATTCATTGTCAAATTAGCCAAATTTGGCAATAAATCAATCATCATGGTTGTGGTTGATATGCTTTTCAAATATTCTCATTTATGTGCCCTCCAACACCCCTTTAAAGCTTCCACGGTGGCTCAAGTTTTCATGGAAAATATCTTCAAATTACATGGTATGCCACAATCTATTATCTTAGAACATGATCCAACTTTCACTAGTAACTTCTGGCAATAATTGTTTAGGCTCCGAGGCACCCAATTGTATCTTGACACTACCAATCAGCCCCAGAGTGATGGTCAAACATAAGCTATCAACAAGTGCTTGGAAGTCTATTTGAGGTGCTTCGCATTCGAACAAAAGTCTCAATGGGTGTACTGGTTACCCATTGTTGAATGGTGGTACAATACAATTGATCATGGTGCCATTCACATGATTCCCTTTGAGTCAGTCTATGGTCAAAAGTCTCCAAAATTATCTTATCTACTAGGTGTCTCCAAGGTACAAGAGGTTGACAAAACTCTTACAATTTGGGCTGAAATTCTAGACACTCTCAAAGATAGTTTGGTAGTGGCTCAAAATTGGATGAAGTAATGGGTTGATCAACATCACTCCGAACACCATTTTTCTAAACGAGATTAGGTGTTTCTTTGTCTACAACTGATCCATATTATATTGAAAAAAAATGAGATACAAATAGAACTATAACAAAGAACATGTAAATATAGTGAAACCCAACTTTTATTAATGAATAATATAGTAGAACACAAACTGGCTAGAATGGTGGTAGCTTATCTATGAAGAGAAAAATATGTTGGCTCACGAAAAGATTTTGTAAAAGGCCAAAAGGGTGACATTGTTGATTACATCCTGAAGGAATAATCATATATTCTTTTACAAATGGAGAGGCTCGTATATATAGTATTTACGAATGCCCTTTCCCTCAAAAGTCATACAATTTCACTTATTTTAATATTACTATATGTTTTTATTTTCTTTATCTCGTTTTACGATACCATGGGTTACAAAAATAAATTGATCATACCACCAATGGTAAAAACTTAATTAATAACAATGCAAACATATTTTTACCATTTTATTATTGTTATTTATTTTATTTATTTCCTCCCTTGAAATACCATGGGTGGATACCATGGTTTATCAAAACCATGGGCTCAAAAATATTGATTCAATGAAAGAGGTGGATGGCCACTGATTTCCACCTAGATCAGTCCTCCCCCTTAGGAAGCAATGGTCCCCATTGAATGAAGTTCCTGTAGGATATGGGGAGACTTTTGCTGAATTTGAATCTTAACGAGCCACTTGCCTTGTTGAAGAAGTTGTCCTAGTTTGACAACTTGATAGATTTGTATGATCTATTGTCACCGACTTGAAAATTGTTTGGAAACTGATGTTGGTCATGTCATTGTTTTGACATGTAATTATCCTTTTGACGAATGTCATGAACCTGTTGTTGGAGGTGTTGGATCCATTCAACAAATTTGGCTGCATAATTTGCCTTGGTTTAAGTGTGGGAGGGCTTTGTTGGTGAAGATGCAACACAAAGAGCTACATCAATGGGGGTGAATGGCTGGAACCCCAAGCACACCTGAAAAGGGCTTTGGCCAATCGAGTTATGAAGGGATCTGTTATAGATTTGGCCAATCGGGATATGAAGGGATCTGTTATAGCTTTGTTGAACATATGGAAGACTCTCATTCTCTGTAAGTGAGTGTCTATAGATTGGACCATTAGGTAAGGGAGCACCAGGTACTAGGTCAATAAAATGCTTGACTTGGTAGTGTAGAGGCACCCCCATAGGTATTTTTTTTTTTGGGGTGCTCCTCTACAATATCGACCTGCTTTTGTTGTATAGAAAGGTGTTGGGCTGGGGCTGCAGTGGTCACTGTGACCTTCCGCTTGCATTTTGACCGAATTACGAAGAGGCTAAAATTTGTGGTCTGAGAGATTACTTTGTGACACAATTTTTTTGAGATCAATGAAGTGGCAGTAGTTGGAACTAAATCTGGTACCCTATAGAGCTGACCCTCCAAAGTAACAATGACATTATGCAGTCGAGACTCATAAATATCATGACGTTTCCAAATATATGGTTGCCCCCAAAAAACATCACAAACTTTGAGTGGGGCAACATCGCATAATACCTCATCTTTGAAGGGCTTGATGTCATAGGACATGCGACAAAACTGGCCAACGTGGATGTCTCATCCCTTGCTCAACCATTCGATGGTGTATGGTTGGGGGTGTGGCATTGTTGACAACTTCATTCTTTTGACAACCTCGACCAAGATTAGGTTCTTATGACTCCTTCTTTCAAAAATGAAATGAAACGGGGTCCCCTTCACCCACATTTGTGAGTGGAAGAGACGCTCCCCCTTCTCAAGCTCCTCTGGTTCTTCTGGTTATATTTTTGTGGTCATGAGGGTAGGAGTGGGTTTTGAATTTATTATTCATTTCCCTTTTTTGTGCTTTGAATCATATTCTGAGCCAGGGCCTGATTTTTTTTCTTTGAGCTCAACCAACAATGAAATTTCATGCGACATTCATCGGTGTTGTGCTAGGGGCCCTTGTGGAACTCACACCAATTTCCTGTGTCCTTCTTTGACTTCCCATCACCCTTCTTTGTTTGCAACTTAGATTGGTTTTCATGAGATTGGGTCTCCTTGCTCTGTCCTTCATTCTACGAGTTAGGACCACCTTTTCCATGCCTGCATTGTTGTAGTTTTGCAGACTCGAACTCCCGCTTATTTTGCTGCTTAAATTTCTACTCGATTTTGACAACATATTGTTAAGAAGCTCCTAGTGAGAAGATGTTCAAGAAATCCATCTCTGTTTGGATGTACCTGTGCAGGCCACTACGGTACTTTAGAACCAAGTGTCTCTCAAGAATATTCAATACCCAAATTTGAGCGTAGGGTATGGAAGATGTTGGTATACTCTGGCACTGTTTGGTCTCTATCCTGACGCAAAGTTGTCCATCTCATATATTGGTCATCATAGGTTCAAATATGGTAAAAGTCCTCCTTGAGGGAATCCACAAAGGCAGTTGAAGTGGGTCCTCTTTTGAATGGCATAGATTCATCCACAATGTGCCTCTCCCAGTAACATTCCCAACAAGCTTTGACATGGGGAAGCGATTTAAGGAGCGTAAAGGTGATATTTTCGCCATCATAAATTTATGGATAGAGTAATAACCTTCTAGTAGGTTCAACCATTTCTTTAGAGCATTTGCATCTATCTGACCTTCAAATAAGGGGATATCAAAATTAACTTGTACCTTGAAGGGTGTCACACCTCTAAAATGCATGCTTGTCAAAGGATCCTCAACTACCATTGGTAGTCGTTGAAGGATTTGAGTGAAGTTGTCCATCATATCATTCCTCTATCGCACGAGGGATTTCTCAATCAACATCTTGAAAGGATCTCCTACTTTGTCATCTCTCTTTGCTTCTACCATGGGAAGTCGCTTGGGCTGGTGAGAGTGGTTGTACCCAAGCGAAACTAGATCGAGACCCAACTCTCTATATCTTGACCTCATCACGGACAAGCACTGAGAAATGATAAGGAGTAGACTGCTCTGATACGACTTATCCATATTAAATTGAGAACAAAATGAGATAAAAACAAAACTATAGCAGAGAACACATAAATATAGTGAAACCCAACTTTTATTAATGAATAATATAATATAACACAAACTGACTAGAATGGTGGTAGCTTATCTCTAAAAAGAAAAAGATGTCAGCTACACTCATTCACAAAAATATTTTACAAAAGGCCTAAAGGGTCACCTTGTTGACTACATCATGCAAGAATAATCATATAATATTTTACAAATGGGGGGACTCGTCTATATATCACTTATGGATGCCCTTTCCTTCAAAAATCATATTGTTTCACTTACTTTAATATTACTATATGTTTTTATTTTCTTTATCTGGTTTTACAATACCATGGGTTACAAAAATAATGGGCTCATACCACCAATGGTAAAAACTTAATTAATAACCGTGCAAACATATTTTTACCGTTTTATTATTGTTATTTATTTTATTTCTTTCCTCCCTTCAAATACCATAGGTGGATACCATGGTTTATCAAAACCATGGGCTTGAAAATGTTATTTCGTGGAAGAGATGGATGGCCACTGATTTCAACCTGGATGAAAAACCATATAAGAAAACTTCCCTCAAAACAAACCTCCACTAGAAGCTTGCTCCAAAGTTTTATAGCCCCTATACAATCATCAAGCACATTGGGTCAATGGATTACAAATTAACACTTCTAATCCACTCTAAGATCTATCCAGTTTTTTATGTCTCTTGCATAAAGAAAATGATTGGATCCAAGTTCCATGTTCAAACAAGTCTACTTGCATTGGATGAAGAAGACTCCATTTGGTTGCAACCACAAGTTGTCCTTGACCATTGCAAGTGTCTCTACCACAATACACTTCAAATTTTTTTAATACAATGGAAGGATACATAGACCAAGGATAATGAAAATTTTTCAGGGGATTCAACCCCGAACCCCCAAGTAGGGGGGCCTATTGACCCTCTCGTGCGACCCCTGCCTGCACCCCACACAATGTAACAACACATGTGGCTAATTGTGTAAAGAATATAACACATACCCAACACTCTCCCAATTGTTGTTTTATTTGCATACTGGGGACCTAAGGATTACATGATCAACAATTTAGGGCAACAATGCCCATTGCTTCTCTACACCAATAAAACTTCTTAGTGCTTATAGACTTTGTCAATTAATCAACAATATTCTTCAAAGTTTCCACCTTCAACAACAACACCTTCTTGTCTTCAACTATGTTTCTCACAAAGTGATATCGAAAATCGATGTGCTTTGTCTTAGAATGATAAGCCAAGTTATTTGCCATAAATATTGCACTATGACTGTCACAATCTAACCTTGCAACTTGTTGCACAAACCCAATACCTGAACACAACCACTGTAACCATGCAACATTTTTACTCGCATGAGTAGTTGTCATGTATTCAACTTATGTAGTTGAGAGTGCCACTACAAATTGTCTCTTGCTCATCCAACTGATTTCTCTTCCAAATAAGTTAAATACATTCCTCATGAAAGATCTTCTACAATCTAGATCTCCATCCCATTCTATGTCAACAAATCCATGTATATCCAACACTCCGCTTGCACTAGGTTTGCCTTGATAGAAAATTCCATAATTTGTAGTGCCACACAAATACTTGAAAACCCTTTTTACAGATGTCGACCGCTCCTTCCCTGGTTTGACATAAACCTACTCAAAACTCCCACTGAATATGCAATGTATGCTCTAGTACATACCATTGCATACACCAAACAACCAACAACGCTAACATAAGGAACACGAGACATGTCTTCTTCCTCTTCCCGTGTCTTGGGACACTGATCTGCAGATAACTTCACACCTACATGAATATGGACCTTGACCGGTTTACAATCCTTCATATTAAACCTCTCCAATATTGTCTCTACATATTTCCTCTCATTCAACCAAAGTTTCATGTTTTCCTGATCTCTTTTAATTTCCATGCCCAAGATAAAATTTGTAGCACCAAGATCTTTCATATCAAACTTAGAAGACAACTGAGTTTTTACCTCCTTGATGATTTCCTAATTGTTTCCAATCAACAACATATCATCAACATACAACACCATATAAATAAAATGATATCCAACTAATTTGAAATACACACAATGATCAACTTTTCTCCTTGGGGAACCAAGTCTCAAAATATAAGTATCAAAATTTTGATACCACATCCTTAGAGATTGTTTTCACCCATACAAGGACTTTTTAAGCTTGGAAACCAACTCTTCCTTACCTTTCACTGCAAAACCTTTTGGTTGTTTCACGTAGATTTCTTCTTCAAGGTCCCCATACAAGAATGCTGTCTTTACATCCATCTGTTCTACTTGAATATCAAAAGCAACAACAACAACAACAAACAAAATAAATCTAATAGAAGTCAATTTAGCAATAGGAGAAAAAATTTCACCAAAATCTATTCCCTCTACCCAGGAATATCCCTTTGCTACTAGGTGAGCTTTATACTTCTCCACTTTACCTTCTGCATTCAACTTCTTCTTAAACACCCATTTTTTTCCAGTGGGATTTCTTCCAACCAATAACTCAACTAGATCCCAAGCCTCATTTTTATCCAAGGAAGCCATTTTTCCAACCATGGCTTTCTTCTAGAGTTTACCATCCTCTAAATCCATACATCCCTAATAGTTATGGGGTCATCATCAGTGATAAACAAAGCATAAATAGAATGGAAATCAGGTGGAGCATACCTTTCTAGTTGTCTTCTTTTCTGAATAGATCTCCTCAATATTTGAGTATGATGTTCTTCTTCTTCTAATTCATGTTCTTCTGTTGAGTCAGATTCTTCATTCTCCAACTCAAATTCTATTGTATCTAGTTCTTTTTATTTTGGTGGGACTTATTGTTTGGGAACATATTTAACCTCCCTAAAGACAACATCGCGATTGTAGACAACCTTCTTAGTTTATGGGTTCCAATGTTTATAGCCTTTTACAACTTCTTTATAACCAATAAAGATACACTTTTCAACTTTATTATCCATCTTATTTGTATTTTCCTTTATAACATATACATAAACATTACAACCAAACACTCTAGGATGTTCAGGAGAGGGTTTCTTGGTAGTCCATGCCTCATGCATAGTTTTTTCCACCAACGATGATGAGGGTGATTTATTTACTTGGTAACATGTAGTGCCCACTGCCTCTCCTCAAAATTCTTGTCCTAACCCGTCACCACTAAGGATGCTCCTTGCTTTTTCTGTCAACATCTTATTCACCATTTCTATAAAATCATTCTGTTGAGGTGTGTATGGAGTAGTATTCTAGCTTGATATACTACATTTCTTATAGAATTCTTCGAACTCATTCCCACAAAAATCTCCACCATTATCTATCCTCAACACTTTAATTTTATTCTCTGTTTGATTCTCCACAAGAGCCTTAAAATCTTGAAATTTACCAAAGACCCTAGATTTCTTTCGAAGGAAATAAAAGCATCTATTCCTTGAAAAATCTTCAATGAATGAAACATAGTACATAGATTTACCTAGTGATGGAACAATAACAGATCCAAACACATCACCGTGTACTAACTCTAAGATCCCCTTTTCTCTTGTATCATTACATGAGAATCTTACCCAATTATGTTTACCATATATGCAATGTTCATAGAAATAAAAATCTAGTGTGCAATTAGACATACCTTCAACCATATCCTACCATGTAGTGCTCAGAGTCCCTTCTCTCTAATATGTCCTAGTGTTTGATGCCACATCATTGTCTTCGCCCTTAGGAACAATAGAACTATTGCACCCATTACTGATTGTGGTTCCCAACAACTTGTATAGAGTTCCATTTTGAACTGCCCTCATTAACACCATTTCTTATCAAACCCTTTTACATGTTTCCTTTTCGAACATAGTATGTACACCTGCATCACTCATCTTACTTAAAGATATCAAGTTTTTAGCCACCTCTGGAATATGAAAAATCCCAGGAAGTGTTCTAATCCTTCTTTCCTTGAGCTGCAACTTTACCTTTCCACGACCTGTGATTCTGGATGTCAAGTCATAGCCTAGGAAAATGTCACCTCCATGATATCTTTCAGATTCATAGAACCACTCCCTATGGGGAGTCATATGAAAAGAAGCACCTAAATCGATCATCCATACATCATGATCTGCATGTTTGCTCGACGAAGCCAAGTACACATCCCATCCTTCTTATGAGGAAGATTTCCCTTGTGTGGAAGGAATATCATCAACCCTTCCCTCTCTCAACACTTTTTAATCTGCAATCCTTCTTGAAATGCCCAACTTTACCACATTTCTATCATTTCTTTAAGGATTTTCCTGGAGATTTATATATACCTCCAGATTTAGATTTCCCACTCGAGGACTTATTTTTATTTCTATACAGGGCACGCCCTCTTATAAATAAGGGGTCCATGCTCTAGATATCCATGATTTTCCTCCTCATTTCTTCTAATTTCCGATAAAAAGGATGAAACCACATCATCAAACTTTATTGTGGTTGCATTACTACCAATAGCTACAAAAAAACTATCCCACGAATCCGACAATGAACACAGTAAACTAATGCAATTATCTTCATCTGAAATTTTGATATCCATAGACAACATCTGACTTACCATAGTATTGAAGGCATTTAGATGCTTTGTCATCAAGTCTCCATCGTTTATCCTCTAGAGGTACATTTATTTCGAAGGAAAAATTTATTTATGAGGGACTTAGATTGATACAAAGCCCTTAACTTATCCTGTAACATGTTGGCTATAGCTTCTCTTGAGACATTCAATAAAATTAAATCTAAAAGACAACCAGATTGTGCTCTTTTCCTTCCTATCCAACTTCATCCAATATTCCGTCGACATACCCGTAGGTGCAGTACCGAGATCCACAGTGACCCATTAAATTTCTAGATTTTCCCATTAAATTTCTTGATCTCAAATTTAGATTTGCTCATCATTTTCTTTCACAACAAGAGTCTCCATTGCAAAGCTCCCATTGAAACCAAGTTTATCATAGACCTAAGATAACTAAACTCTTAGAAACAAAGGCATCCCCCTGAAGCTAATAACTACTATTATACCAGTGGGGGTCTACTAGCCCTTGTTGCACCCAACACAACGTTCATGGGGCTTGTTATCACACAAACTATAGGTTGGGAAAATCCTAACCCAATACATGAGATGGCGATAAATGTGAGAGAGTCTACCCACTGTCACCTTAGATAACCCTCCCTTCACTTTAGTGAAGAATAAATCTAACACAAGGGGGGGATCCTCGGTGACCCTAGGGGAAAATGAGATGGAAAGTGAGGTTATGGAAGTGAAGCCCCTATAGGTCAAACTATTTAGTGGAGGACGGCTTGGAAACAAGTCTCGAAGATGGTCAATAGTTGCCAAGTGCTTGAGTACCCGTGGAAGATTGTCGTACCTGCTCGAGACACAATAAAACACAAGATACAAGTCCAATAATCTAATGGAAAAGAAAGTGAATATTGCTGTCCCAATTAGCAGAAGTATATGATGATATAAATCAGCAATGAAATGATAAGAAGATCTGCTAAACGAGTCACTAAAAGTCCAAGAAAAAGTGTAAGAGACTAACTAACAATTACTAGTGTAACTCAAGTATGATAGCACAAGACTTTAGCAACAATTAAAGGTTGTTAGATACAAGTATTGAAGAGATATTACTACAGTCTCATGGCTGTAGAAAACAAGTGCTACAACAGAAAATTCCAACCACCGAAACTTCCAAGTAAACCACCCAAAAGAAGTACAACAACTAGTAGATTAATTTGGTATCTTTCTAACAAATTTTGACGGTTAGAAAATGAGTAATTTTGAAAGTTATGAAGTGTTTTGTTGCATACCTAATGGCTGTAGCATAAATTTATTACAATAGAAATAAATCCTTGGAGAAACAAGACGTCCTAGTGGCCTTGGCTAGCTTTGAGCATATAGAAAAGATTCCAATTTAAACAATTTCGATATCTCGTGATTCTACATATTCCAATGCAATGATTTTATTTCTCCAATGCAAGAGATTAGTGCATTTAACTATTGGGTTATGGAGTCTTTTAAATGAAAGAGCTAGTTGTGCCACTTCCTTGGGGGTGTAAGCCCTTTTACTCCCCAAGGAAAGCAAGATTAGCTAGAAAAAACCTAGGAGGGTGTAACCCCTTTTACTTCTCCTAGTATTCCTTTTCCCAACAAATTATTCCAAGAAAATTATGATGATCTTAGTGGGGTTGTATGCCCTTATACTCTGCAAGAGATTAACAAATTAACCTTGCAACCAAGAAAATAAGCAATAACAAGAGATATTCCTTACATAGTCCAAGCATTAACAAGATAAACTCCTTTTAACCAAGAAAATTCCACCATAAAGACAAGATATTACCTCCAATAAAGATAGCGCCTTACTTCTTCATCCAATAGCCAAGAAAAATAATCAAAAGAGATAGTAACAAAGAGAGATAGGTAAAATTTCCCAAATATGACATACATTTCACCCAAGGAGTCCTTCTCCAAGTGAGAATGCTATCATAAATGACAAGAGTTTGATATCTATTTATACAAATCTCCTAAAAAGTGTTTGTCCACTTAACTTTAGGGTAAACCACAAAGTAAGGGGCCAACAACCCTTAATTTTCCCCTTTACATCACAAATTCAAATTTAACCTTTTTAAAAATTGCACATAAGAAACCCTAATATGATGTCATCCCTCTCTAGGGTGACGTTTTGGCACTTTTAGGTGGACGTTGAGCTTTGGGATGAATTGTTGGGCCTACGAAGGCCTTCTTCCCAAGCACTAGGGTCTTCTCCATCATGGTGAGGCTTCTCCTCTAGCAAAATTCCAAGTGTCAATCATCAACACCTCCACCACCAAAACACTAGCCCTAGGGTGATGTCAGGCCCTCCAAGTGCGACGTTTTGGCCTCAAGAAGCAAAATGTTGGGCTAGGTGAGGTCCTCCACGGTGTCTTATTTTGCCTCCAAAGGAAACATTCATATTCCTTCTTTTCCCAAGGTGTGGGTCATGGTATCCAAACTATGGGCTTCAAGCCCCAAGGAAGCCTAAGCTAGGCGTGTTCTTCCAAAATTGTTCACCAACTAGGTCCTGCAAAGACAATGAATACACCCTCCAAGGATCTCAAGTCAAATGCATCATGATAAGTAAAT
>WSFP011407779.1:0-25184 GCA_009831015.1 Picea engelmannii
ATATATAAGAATCCTGGATTACATTTTGAAAGCATCATGTAATGAATAGAAGACTAATGAATGAATAAAGGATTATGTTTGATTGAATAGGCTTGGTTGAAGCCATGTTAAGAAAAGGTAGGGAGGTCTTTAGAGATAACTCAACTGGGTTAAAAAGTCCCAGGTGATGTAGAAAGAATTGGAAGAAGGGGAGATCCCCTAACTCCTTTATTGCTATGTGTTATGTTTCATCTGGAATGAGAAAGATGATTTACTGATAAAGGTAAATGTATTGATACCATATTGATGATGATTGTATTACTGCATAAACAGTTGAGAGTTGTCTGTATTGCAGTCATGGAAACCCTTGAAGATAATGTGATGAAGTGCATAAAGATATGCTAGGACATTATGAAGAAGTTTTATGGATTTGGATGTTATGATACATGCATTTTAATTGATATTACAACTAATTATGCATGTTGTGTATAGAAAGGAATTGGAAATGTTGAGGAAGACAATTACCAATAATGGGCAACCTCAAGCAGAGGGTGACCATGGGAAGGCTGTGGTCAAAAGATTGTTGACAGGACTGCGAAAATCCTGCTAATGCACTGCTGATGAGGTAAAGATAAGAAAGAGGGTGCTAGCAGCCTAGAAAAGGTATACAAATGTTCATGCTTATGTGGCTCAAGGTATGAATAGATAGGGGTGAGAATCCCTTCTGAGATATTTTGTTGTCCCATGTTATGCAAGGAATTTTGAAAGGGCCATTGTATGCCCTGGATACCCAAGTAGGGTATGACACGGGAAGGAGAACCAGAATGTTGTAGGTGTGAACCTTTGGTAGTGAAGACTATTGTATGATGCAGTAACATTTGAACCAAATGATCTCTATTGAATCAAAAGGTCAAAAACCTTTACTAAGAAATCATAGAAGTCCCCTCGATCAACTACATATCGAGATCATGAGGATTGCAAAAGAAAACCATGATCGAATCAGGTTAATCAAGAACCTGACATAGGAGATGAACGCGATTCATTCATCGTAAAGAAACTGATCTCATTCATTAGATTGACTTCAAGATCCACTAGAGTTAACGGATCAGACGCCAGTCGTTCGATAAGATCGGTGACCTGTATTCACTATGGAGCGTGGAGGCGGAACTTACGGGCGTGCTAGTTCATGGCCCGCAATCAACCTACACCGTTGATCTCATCGGGGTGGATAATCAATGACCACCATTAAAAGAGTTGGGAAAACACCTTTAGGATTACGAAGATTGAAATTTCTGATAAAGAGTGAGCTAGTTGAGGTTCCACAATCCCTTGCAACCGTTGGATCTGGGGAAAGACAGATCTTCACCATCGCATTGCAGACAAGAGGTTTAGCCAGGATCATAACACCCAAACATGAGAGTCGAAAGGGTAGCACTTGAAAAGAATAGAGATAAGGTCATAGCTCTTGATCACATGGAGAGAAGACAGAGTTCCTCTGGGCCAGTCAAGCAAGATAGAGTCTAACACTCTGTGTTAGACCGTGGTCGCATAGACTGGTTCTAAGGGAATAAAGGTGCTCATAGCTAACACATTGCATGGGATTTTCAGTAAGGAAGGAGGACCTTCCAATGTTTTACTTACATTATGTAAGCGTTAAAGGAAAACAAATTGGGTGGCCATAAGTGTTGGCACCTTGGTTATTAATGAAGGAAAAATGCTTAAAGGAATTCATGTGAAACTTTTGAGTTTCATGTGTACCGATTTGGGATCATGAATGACCTATAGTAGGAAGCATGGTCCTGCTGTAAGAGTGAATGAAAATGAATAAGCCATGTGGTGAAGAGGTTGGTTAAATCCCAACAAACCATGGCCAAGAAACTGTCATAAAGTGTGACAAACTTGAAATCAATGCAAGAGTGCATTGGATATGAATGTGGCCATGAATATTGACACATTTGTTAAATCCTTTGAAATGTTGAAATACGTTTTGAAAGGTTTGGTATGTTTAAATGAGGCATAGGCAAGGAATGAGACTCCCTTTTTATATTTATATAGATGTGATGAACTGTTAGTATGCATGGTCTTAGCACCAGAAGTCACCTATGGATTGTGGTAGAGGTAAGCCTGATACCCATCAGTTTTATATGTCACAATGAATGAATAAGGGTGGTCGAATGGGCACAGACCCAAGAGAATATCGCTTTAACTCAGAATCTCAGACCAAGCAAAGCATAAGAAAGTGAGTTCTTGATCTAACTCTAGTCAGGAAGTTGAGCTTAAAATGAGCAGAGGGAAGACTTGGTGAGAAAATGTGAGAGTTTTCTATGGACATCTAGTATTCCAACAACCTAAGGAAGAAAATCTTCAAGAACAAGATCCTCTTGGACCCAAAGTTTCAGACACTAATATATTCCTAAATGACACAATTATAAAAACACGATGATCAAACCTACATCACAATGCTACTATAACAACTCGAATGGATCTTCCAATTCTGAGCTACTTAGTGTAAGAGGGAAAAGATAACATAGGAAACTGATTAAAACTGGTGAAAATATTGTAGTGATCAAAACTACATCACAACAACATAACTACCCTCGACTGGATCCTCCAATTCCGAGTGTTTTAACACACTTGTTTACAGAGATACGGAAAAAATATGACTTTCATTAAACAAGAAGTCTCAAATACAGATGCATAACCAGAGGAACCAGTACCTCATAAAAACTTTACAATACTGGAGCCTAGCTCAACCATCCCTGCTTACAAATTATAAAAAATGAGTATATATACTCAGAATTGCTAATGGCCCCCAGGGACATGAACAAACCACTGCATTCAAAGATTTGAATCTCCTCCTTCTATTGTCAAGCTGCACTTGTATTCCTTTTTCAGATGCGAAATTAAAACAGTATAGGCTTTGCAGGAAAACCCATTTACACAGGAGTTCTGGGCTGTCAGCTAGCCGCCACGACCATCCTTTCATGCTTTCCATTTATGTGATGAAATGAGGTTTCAACCACCATCCCCCACTTTCATTAACTGTCTCAATTGGGATCGGGATGAGTTATGACATCAATGAATTCTCTAGGCGGTGCCCATGACTTTGTCGAATTAATCTTGATGCCTTGAGCCATGCTTCTCTCCTTTTGCAATCAAAACAAACACTTTCAACCCTTGGCATAGCTATTATCCATCGTTCCACACGACGTCGAGCCATGAACTTGCGCTTATCCCCTAAATATTTTTTGGGCTTCGCATTACGAGATTTTTCACTCCCCTTGATTTCAAAAATCCTGATGCTCAAAATCGCGAAAATGACCCATCTAGATCGACGGTCAGATCTGATCTAAAATTGACGGCCAAGATTGCTTCCCCGAAGACTCCATGTCACCAGATATACATGACAGGTGCTAATATTCTTCCTAAACCCACACACCATAGGGCCGTGGGCTATGATTATGGGCCCAAACTTTGAGTGCTTCGCGATTTCGCGTGTCAGGAGTTTGCACTGTGCTCCATGCTCGAACCTCCGATATGCGAAATCACGATTTTGCATTGTCTATTGCCACGTGCCCCTCTGCTTTAGATGACCCAGATCAATTTTCAATTGTGGGACCACATACCATCGACACTCCTGGGAAGAATCTTCTTTGGCCCGGATCCTGTGCCATGCATCCCCTGGAATGGATGGCTCCCATGCATCCCGGGTTTCGGGACTTCGACATATCGTCAATCGACACTTCGGGACATCGACCATCGGGACTTTGACACTCAAGGCTTCGCACCTTGCTCCATGCTGAAACCCCTGAAATGTGAAATTGCGATTTTTCATTATCTGCTGCCATGTGCTCCCCTAGTTGGATGACTCAGATCATTTCACAACTTTGCATTTCACGAGTCTTCAAGACTCTACCTTCTTACTTTCTCGACTCACGAAATCACGAAAATATGATCCAACAGTCAATATTTTTCCTTTGATCAACGACTGTGATCTTTTCACTATTTCACATTTTGGGAGTCTTTGATGTGATCAACTCTTGACCTCCCTATTCATAAAATTGTGACTATGCCAATCATGCGCCACATGTCCCTCTGAAATGAACGGTCCAGATCTCATGATTTCGAGGCTTGGTATGATGCTAAACTTTGTGCAACTCTATAATCCCGATCACCTGATGGCCGTCGGTCTAATTTATTTGATGGATCTGACGACTGAGACTGAGCCTGCGCTTGATGGCTTTATGCCGACCAGGTATGTGTGCGCCTTTGCATACTCATGCCTCAACTTTGGATAAAAATGCATATGGTGGGTTTTTTAAACCCCTTTTCTCTCGTTTGGTCACCCAATGACCAACTTCATAGGAAAAACATCCCCTTTCAAGAATAAGTGCTAACATTAGGCTCCATGGGGGATAGAGTCCTTCTTGTGAGGCTCTAAGATCTCTTTTTGCCGTTCCATTTGCCTTCTGTTGGGCTATGGAGTCAAGTTCAAAACACACTGCTGAAAATACAGGCCAAAAGCAAAAACAAAAATAAACACACATACTCGAAGGAGCTTATTTATGTACAGTCCTAAGCTAATAAAATTTTACATAGTGCTAGGTGAAAGCAAACTTCCACCATAGCCATTCAAGTAACTTCCTAACTGGAAGCTCCTTCACTTTGTCGATGATTGATAATAGGTAATACAACCATGACAACAAAATGATTACATTCTTTAGCTTTCCTCCTAATGCTAAGGTCAGGATAAAGCTGGGCAGCTTCAAAACATGAAGGAAATACAACTCCATGTATTCCTTCACAGGCTCATAGGCCAAGCGACAAACTACAGAAAATTGGTAACAAACAACCTTCTCTACTACATAGCTACTCACACATTGTTGAATCTCTCTGGTAGGCACAAGAGGCTGACCAGTCGATACAGGCTGAGTGATATCAGGCGATGGCTACTCATTAACAGGTTCTGAACATGAGATTAATTGCTCATTCTATTGCTCCTCTGGTTCTTCTTCTTGGCTTTCCCAAGGGTCAGATTCATAATCATCATAAACAACCTGTGGGAAAAATCTGCTCTTCATATTGCTACTTAGTGTCTTTGGTAGGTCTAGGAGGGATGATTTCCTCAAGATAATCTTTCTTGATGAACAGAGGATAAGGCCCAACAGTCTGTTCTTGGAAATCCTGCACATCCATCTCAGAACTTGATTCTTAACTATCATATATAGGTTGGTCACTTCTCTGGTCAGTGAACTATGATGTGGGGCTTTGCTGCTCTTCGTCTGAATAATCCTCAAATCTAGGGATAATAGGACAAATTGGAACAATCTTCGGATCCTTCCTTTCAGTCCCAAATGTGAACACATCACGGTAAATGTCATGAACAAAAAGAAAAGAATCCTCCTCCACAATGGCTCGTTCCTTTAAAACTGAGACAACAGGCTTATGAGAGGCATAAACTAATGTCTCTACCACCATGGAATCTTGAATACTACCCTCATCAGTAGGGCCGCCAAGAACAACAAATTCAAGAATTGGAAAATCCTCTGTATTTTCTTCAAAAAGGAAGCAATCATGATCTACCTTCAACTCTTCTATCTCTGTAGAGAGTTATTCTACCAGCTTTGTCAACTCGCCCAAAGCATCTTCCTCTTCATGGTCCTCATCATCGTAGCTTTCATAAGACACATCCACATATTGATCACGACCTTCATATTCCTCACAACAATTATGACATATTAACTCAAAGGAATAATGCCTTTGACAGTGCCTACTGAAGTTTGCATGAAACTCTCTCAGGGAGGAGATGCTAGCAGGGGGTAAAGAATGATACCATTCACGCGCATCCCCTATTAATGAAAACATGAACATTTTTAATAAGATATCCTCGTGATGTATATCCCATTGATGCACGAGTTCATGAAACTCATGGAGATGCTGAGAAGGGTTGTCCTCTACATGCCCTCTAAATATGGGCAAAAAATCATCCCATTCATCCACAATAGGGACAACATTAGGAAAACTGGGAACACCAGAAAAATTAAAAGGAGCAAACCTTCGAGCCATGATTTTGTCCATTTTGAACCAGTGGAGTCAACGATCGATCCTTTAATCATGGAGTCACCAGGTGAATGATGCACAAATTTGAATGTGTCTGGTCTTTGTTCACCATAAAAGGCTATATCCTAACATTGTCATTCCCCCAGAGAACTTCTCAAGATGAGAAAGAAACTACTAAAAACCTTCTCGAGAAATCTCCTCTAGGTCAGATTTCAGGTGTGCTAAAAGTAGCCACAATTGAAACAGTGAAGTGGAAATAGTGGAGTCACCAGGTGCATAGTTGCAATATTTGAAGTACTAAGTTTTGATGCACCTTCAGGACTAGTAAACGTTGTTGTTCTACCTAGGGAAAATCTTCAATTTCGTCCCCAACAACGACGCCATAAATGTTAGCACCATAAGTCACCTCTAGATTATGGAAGAGGTAAGCCTGATACCCATCAGTTTTATATGTTACAATGAATGAATAAGGGTGGTTGAATGGGCGAAGACCCAAAAGAATATCGCTTTAACTCAGAATGTCGGACCAGGCAAAGCATAATCAAGTGAGGTCTTGATCTAACTCCAGTCAAGAAGTTGAGTTTAAAATGAGTAGAGGGAAGACTTGGTGAGAAAATGTGAGAGTCTTCTATGGACATCTAGTCTTCCAACAACCTAAGGAAGAAAAGTGTCAAGAAAAATATCCTCTTGGAGCTGAAGTTTTAGACAGTAAGATATGCCTAAATGACACAATTATAACAACATGATGATCAAACCTACATCACAATGCTACTGTAACAACTTGATTGGATCCTCCAATTCTGATCTACTTAGTGTAAGAGGGAAAATATAACACAGGAAACTGATTAAAATTGGTGAAAATATTGCAGTGATCAAAACTACATCACAACAACATAATTACCCTCGACTGGATCCTCCAATTTTGAGTGTTTTAACACACTTGTTTATAGAGATACATAAAGAAGTTGACTTTCATTAAACAAGAAGTCTCAAATACAAATTCATAACTAGAGGAACCAGTGCCTCATCAAAACTTTACAATACGAGAGCCTAGCTCAACCATCCCCGCTTACAAAATATAAAAATTGAGTATATATACTCAGAACTGCTAACGACCCCCAAGGAAACAAACGAACCACTACATTCAAAGATTTACATCTCCTCCTTCTATTTTTAGGCTGCACTTGTATTCCTCTGTCAGATGCGAAATTAAAATAGTATGGGATTTGCAGGAAAACCCATTTACAGAGGAGTTCTGGGCTGTCATCTAGCCGCCACGACCATCCTTTCATGCTTTCCATTTATGTGATGAAACGAGATTTCAAACACCATCCCCCACTTTCATTAACTATATTCATTTGGATCGGGATGAGCTCCGACAGCCATGAATTCTCTAGGCGGTGCCCATGACTTTGTCGAATTAATATTGACACCTCGAGCCCTGCTGCTCTCCTTCTGCAATCAAAACATGCACTTTCGGCCCTTGGCACAACTCTTATCCATCATTCCACATGAACTCAAGCCATGACCCTGCGCTTATCCCCTATAGAATCTCTAGGATTCGCATTATGAGAGTTTACACTCCCCTTGATTTCAAAAATCTCGATGCTCGAAATCACGAAAACGACCCATCCAGATTGATGGTCGGATCTGCTCTAAAATTGACGGCCAAGATTGCTTCCTTGAAGGCCCCATGGCACTAGCTCTACGTGACAGGTGATAATCTTCTTCCTAAAACTACACACCATAGGGCCACGGGCTATGATCACGGGCCTAAAATTTGAGTGCTTCGCGATTTCGCGTGTAGGGAGTTTGCGCTGTGCTCCATGCTCGAACCTCCGATACGAGAAATATTGATTTTGCATTATATATTTCAACGTGCCCCTCTTCTTTATACGGCTCATATCAAATTTTCATTGTGGGATCACATACCATCAACACTCCTGGGAAGACTCTTCTTTAGCTCGGATCCTGCGCCACGCGTCCCCTGGAATGGACGACTCCCATGCATCCCGGGTTTCGGGACTTCGACATATCGTCAATCGACACTTCGGGACATCAACCATCCAGAATTCGACACCCAGGGCTTCACACCTTCCTCCATATTGAAACCCTTGAAATGCAAAATCATGATTTTGCATTATCTGTTGCCACGTGCTCCCCTAGTTGGACGACTCAGATCATTTCATGACTTTGCATTTCACGAGTCTTCGAGACTCTACCTTCTTACTTTCCCGACTCACAAAATCATGAAAATCTGATCCAATGGTCTAGCTTATTCCTTTGATCAACGACTCCGAGCTTTTCGCAATTTTGCGTTTCGGGAGTCTTTGATGTGGTCGACTCTCGACTTCCCGATTCACGAAATTGCGACTATGCTGATCATGTGCCACATGTCCCTCTGAAATGAACGACCCATATCTCACAATTTCGGGGCTTGGTATGATGCTAAACTTTGCGCAAATCTATAATCCCGATCACCCGATGGCCGCCGGTCTAATTTATTTGATGGATCCGACGACTGAGACTGAGCCTGCACTTGATGGCTTTACGCCGACCAAGTATGTGCGTGCCTTTTCATAATCGTGCCCCGAATTTCGATAAAAATGCATATGGTGGGTTTTTAAACCCCTTTTCTCATGTTTGGTCACCCAATGACCAACTTCGTAGGAAAAAAATCCCCTTGGAAGAATAAGTGCTAACACATGGTTTTGAATATATATATACATGGATGCATGAGAGACTTTGGCTATGAAAAGAATGAATTGCAGGGAGAAAAAGTGTCATGGATATGGCAGTGTTGTAAATCCATAAGGGAGACCAATTTCTCGCTGAGCCAAACTGCAAGGAATGGTATTTCCATTTTTTTTTTAGAAAGTGAATTTGATTTTTAGTATGCACAACTCTGAAATTGTTTGTGACGATGTTATAAAGGTGTAATAAAATATATGTGCATGGGAAACTAACAATTTGTTTGGCTGATTGAAGTTGAAAGTGAAAGAAGCAAAGGGGTCTTGGATATGGCAGCATTGTAAGCCCATAAGGAAGACCAATTACCTGTTGATCCAAACCGCTATGGGAAGGAAAGTCCCATAATTATGATTTTGATTCTTGTGCGGAACAAATATGAAAACAAATTATGAAATTTGGAAATCTGTGGGTGACTGATTTACAAGAAAATTTTTGAATTTAAAATTTATGATGATGTCTCATGAATTTCTGTATGCCTGTAATACAAGTGAGAAGAAAATATATTTCCAGAAAGGAAAAATGATTAAAAAATGGCTATTACTGAGCCATGAGAACCCTGTGGTAAGCCATGATCACCTAGAATATATTGTGTTGAGGTAACACAAGATGGAGGGATGCCTCAGCAGAGCAAGTCTGAGGGACACCTCGACTGTAAGGCTCAATAAAGTCTCTGAGTTCTTCCTATGTGAGAAAACCTTGGCAAGGCAAGATGGATCACCCGAGGGACTATATAGCAGAGAAGGGGATGCCTGAGCCTAGGCCTCGAGGGTGAGTTACCGCAAGGAAGATGAAACCTTAATATTTCTTGTAAAATATTGATTGGGATCATGCACACAATGGGTAGTTCTTCCTGTCCAAGAAAACCTTGGCAAGGAAAGATGGATCACCTGAGGGACTGTATAGCAGAGAAGGGGATGCCTGAGCCTGGGCCTGGAGGGTGAGTGTAACGACCCTTAATTATTAAGATGATTAATTTAATAAATAATCCTAAAAATTAGCTAAACTATAATTAGTTATTAAATAACCTTAACTAATTAGTTATTCTTGACTATGCTTAATTTAAGTATAATTAACTCTTTAATCAATATGGTTAATGATTAATTTGATTATTAATTAATTAATTAATAAAGTATTAAATAAGGGGTGGATAATAAAATATAATGTTTAATTGGGTTACGTATCCCACAAGGGATAACGTAACCAATACGTTAGGATAAGTAATGAATGAATGGATAAGGCATTAATAAAGGGATAAGGTCTTTAAGAATGGGAGAAGGTATTTGGTGGGGGGAGTTAATGGAGGAAGGGCGGTGAAGGAGGAATAAGGGAAGTGGAGAAGGATGATGGGGATTCATTCTACGAGAGGGGGAAGAGCTTGGAGGATTGGAGAGAGTGAAATCTACAGTGGAATTTACAGTGCACTGGGGGGGCTACAGAGGTTTTGGGCTCGGAGGGCTAGGACATCCATTGATGTCCTAGGGATAGGCACTACTAGTCAGCAGGGAGGTTGGTTTTGGGGTGTCCTAAGGAGCAACATCAGGTTCAAGCTAAGGAAGCAAGCGAAGGGAGCAAACTGTGGATAACATCATAGTGAGGTATGTAAATTCAAATTCATGGATTGTTTACTTAGATTTATTACTTATTGCCAAATTCTACTTGCGTAAGTGTTAGCGTAAGTGTTGAGATAATTTGAAAATTTTGAAAAGTTTACTTCTTTGTAAAACTTATAGAAATTACAGAATTTACAGTAATTTGGTAGAAATTTAAACGTTAATTCAAATCCGGTCTTTACAGTGAGTGACCGCAAGGAAGATGAAACCTTGATAGTTCTTGTAAACTATTGATTGGGATCATGCACCCAATGGGCATGTCAAGGAAAAACAATGAGTTTCGATAACAAAACAACCATGTAGATACAAATCCACAAACTACGTAGGTAATTGTTGTGCTAATATAATGAAATTTTTCGTAGAAATTTTTATGCAATGTTTTTGCATAAGATTATGATTAACGTGCTTTTTGTCCAAGAATTATTGAAAGTAGGTGACCAATATTAAGGGTCTGAAAAAGGACCTGACCGAGAAAGAAGGATCAAGATTTCTGAAACAACTGAATGGGAAAGGAATGACAAGTGTTTTTGAGAAAGAACATTGAGGACGATGTTCCTTTAAGGGGGAGGGAATTGTAACACCCTGTTTCCCTCAGTCTGTAAATATAACTATATGGGCCAAGGAACTATGGAAAACTTAAAAGTGTGAATGTTTTATTTGATGGACCTTTGTACAAAAGGGTCGATGAATGTAAATTCTGTTATTCTAATAGAAAATGGTTACGTTTGGCATGACTGCTGAAAGAGGGGATGTGCTAAGAGAAAAAACCATGAATGCTATGAAAATGTGGTGGAGGGGACCAGGAATGGTTGTGTTAACCTCCACCAAACTAGTACCATGTTGGAATTAATTTCTTAGATCAGAACAACCCTTTGACCCAGGAATGAATTTCAATTGGGATGGTAGGTGGGAAGACCTACTAAAGAGTTAAAGAGGGGATGGGACAAACCACCCATCCGTAAGGCTTCCAGACCTGACCACAGATAGGGAATTCAAGCCACACACAATCTCACTGAGGAAGGCAAGAAAGGAAGAGAGGTGGGCAGAGGGAAGACCTGCAAAAAATGCAGAGACGAGAGCGGAAGCTCTTGGGTCCAAGGGAGGACTGAAAGAGGAACAATGAGTTCTGATCACAGAAAAGAGAGATTGAGCTGGGAGAAGGAGAGTAACCTTCGTCCTTATCTATTTCTGTATTGGGAGAAGTAAAGTAACCTTCATCCCTAACTTTCGTTGAGCTTGAAGTAAGAGATTGAATCTCAAAGCATCATGGCTTAAGCTCGGGGGTGGCCAATGATAAATCCATTGGGAGTGACTGAGCCTATGGTTGGGAGGAAACGAGCACCCCTTTCATTAGTCGCATCACGCCCTATGGTTCTAATAAATTTTTTCTTGCCTTGTGCTTTGAATTGTAATTAATGGATGCATGCGAGTAATTATATGTCTATAAATGGTTCTTTTCTATATTAAATGATTAATTTATGAGCATGTGTTCGTTCCCTTGAGAACCTATACTTGTTCTTGTTTCTTCCACATGCTCTAGTTTAATCACTCAAAGGTGCTTTCCCCAGGGAATTACATCACAGTTCTAAGAGTCGGAGCAAGCCTCTTAGCATAGCTACCGTTTTGATAATCTCACAAGTTACATTGCCTTGATTTAGAGCTTAAAGCTCTATGAGTTGGGAATGTTTTTCCTTCAGAACAATAGTCTAGGATACTTTGAACTCACTCCTAAGTCCTCAACCAAAAACCTGACTAAGAGCAGGGATCATAGCCCAAGAGTTATCTGAAGATCCATGTGACTTGGGTCTAGGAACCTTGGAGCTCAAAGCTTCGAGATGCCAAATTGCATGATAGTCAAGTCGAACCCTGCAATTGCTATGAACGGTTAATCTATGAACAAATATAGAGGGTGGGAAATCATTGCAGAGCGCAAAGGTGAAAGTAGTAGATGTGTTGGTTTGCGGCACACAATTCACCATTGTCATTGATCTCGTCGGGATAGAAGATCAACGATTCTGGTTCGACCAAGTTGGGAGAGTACTTATAGATTGTGGAGGTTGAGCTCTTTGATAAATAGCATGCACGTTGGGACCCCGCAATTGTCGTGAACTGTCGATCTGCGAACACCTCACTATCGGTCAGATCATGACCGCCAAACCCTGAACAGTTGCGAGATGGGTGGTAATGAGCCCTTTTGGAAGTACGTGGAGTAATAGAGTGCCTCGGTAACGAAGTGAATTGGGACCATTCATCACTAAGAGGGACAAGTGGTGCAATATCTACAACTCCTGACCAAGAGTTGAAACTCCCGAAGCCTAGAGAACCTGTGAGCATAAGAGAATCTGGACTGTCAGATCCAGAGGGCACGTGGCACTCGATCGGAAACTCTTGGTGAAAACACTCTGGGAGAACGTGATGGATAAGAGTTTGAAATCACTGAAGCCTGAACAATTGAAATAGTTGGGAGATGTCAATCTGAAGGAGGACACATGTCATCAAATCCTGAACTCTAGATAGAATATTCCAAAGGAAACAAAGCAAGGAGAATTTGAAATTTGATATGTCCAAAGGCTGAAGTCCTGAAGCAGACGAAAGTCGTTGATTTAAGGTGGATGCATGGCACCAGATCTAGAACTCTGGGTACAAAATGATTCAAAGGAAAGTAGAGGGTGAAAGTGCTAGAGTCCTAAAGTGGAATATCAACCATTGATCGAGAAGGGAGCTGAAGGCCATTGATCTGATATTGGTTGAAAAGAACTAAAGATCCAAAGTAGGTCCTGGCCGTTGATCACCGGGAGGGGTACGTGTCAATGGATCAACATCTCTAGGTGAATCGCATTGGGGTTTCAGTTGAGAATTGAGACTGCCGAACTTCGAAGACCCGAAGTGAATCTAGATCATCTGATCCAGAAGATACCTTGCATAAATCTATGGATTCCAGGTAAAGTCCCGAAGTAATTCACAGCCACCAGATTAAGGGGGACGTGGCAGAAATCTGTTGATTTCGAGTAAAGACCCGAAGTAGGCCTCATTCATCCGATTCAAGTGGACATGTGACAGAAATCCACATACTTTGAGGGGAATTAAAAATTGAGACTTGAGACTCCTGAAGTCCAAAATCGCAAAGAGATCAACACCATTGATTAAAGAGGACGCATGGCAGGAGATCTGTCACTACGAGAGAATGCAAAGGTTGAGAGATGAAACTCCCAAAACCTAAATCACAAAATAAATCACAGCTGTTGATTTATAAAGGTTAGTTCTGATATGTAGATTTAGAAAGGATAGATCTGAGCCATCAAGTTCAGAAGCACCGTCAAGGTCATGAGATTGACAGTCCTGTCGCATTGCAGGGACCGAAGGTGCCCGAACTTTAAAAAGTTGAGGGCAAGCCACAATCCATACCACAATTTTGGAGAAAGGACACATGGAGGCTTAAGGTGAATTGCAGGGTGAAAATTAGTTTGGTTTCAAACCACCCTTGGCTGTGCCCGCAATCGCATGGTTACATAAGGCCATCGCCCAAGGTCATATCAAGAAAGGGGCTTATTAGAAAAAGAGCTAGCGCCTAGACTCCGAGATTTCACAGGTGCAAAGAGGAGGGTCGAAGGTACCTTTAGACCTACACCAGGAAGTCGAAAGAGTTTGCTTCAAATTACAGAACGAGACTATCAAGGTCTCATAGAGTCATTTGGCTCCAGAATCAGAGATCCTTGACCAAGAGGTTGGACTAGTTCCCCAACCTTCCAAATTAGAAACCATGGATGGAGAATCTATCCTTTAAGAAAAGTGAAAATTTTTATGCCCTGTCATAGGTGTGTTACAATGAGGCAATTCAAATCAAATTGGCATTGCTTCGAATTGTAGGCACATCACTCATATGGTGGCAAAGAAAGTTGCAAAATTGCACACAACAAGTGGATAATGTATTTCCATGATGGAATGTTTTTGTTTTTGCACTTAGAAAGCAATTTTTTCCTTTGGGTTATAAAGAGAAGGCTTTAATTGAATACCAAGGTCTTAAACTAAGAAAAGGAAAAATAGTGCAAGAATACACAGATGAATTTCATTATATGGCATTAATGTTAGACATTCCATTACATACCCAAGAAACTGTTATGAAGTATATAGGAGGTTTACCTACAAATATTCGTAACACTGTATTTATGTTTGGACCTACTAATCTTGATGAGGTTTCTATTCAAGAAACACACATTGAGGCAGAGGGAACAAGAGTTGGTGTATCAGGGGAATCGTCTTTCAGAAAAGAGGACAAAAGGAAGTGGAATGACAAGAAATCAAATTCAGTGACAAGAAAGGAAGAGAAGCTCTGTTGCAAGCATTGTAAGAAAGAAGGGCATGATGATGACCATTGCTGGAAATTGCATCCCGAGAAGAGACCGAAGTGGTTCAAAGAGAAGAAAGGGAGGCAAACAACTACAACAACAACATGACCAATAGACTTGGGATCAGATTCGGGTGATGAGTTTAAAATCACAACGGTTGGTTTGAAAGGTAAAATTGGCGATGGATATGATTCTAGAAGTAAATTGTTTCACATAAGGGTCATAATGAAGCATACTAAGGTCGACACATGGATAGATAGTGGATCTCAATATAACTTGATTTCAGAGGAAGTGGTTAAACAATTGGGATTAAACACTTAGATGCATCATAAACCTTACTCACTTAAATGGATAAGAAACAATCATAAATTTCACATAACAAATCAATGCACTTTAAAGTTTACAATTTCATCAAAATTTGTGGATGAGGTAACATGTGATGTGGTACCACTCAATGAATGTGGAATGGTCTTAGGCAGTCCTTATTTGTATCATCACAAAGCTATCTTCTACATGGAACATAATCAATATCACTTAATCAAAGAAGGCAATGAATATGTTGTATATGCTCATCCCTTAAAAACAAATCAATCTCTTCAAACAATGGAACAATTAAGGAAGGCATCTCATGCAAGAAACACACCTATAATTGTGCCAAATCAAGCAATTTATATTAAGCATGAACATGAGATGATTGTAGAATGGAAGTTCAATCATAATTTTCTTCAAGATAAGCTAATGTTGTGCAAGTAATACAAACATATTAGCTCATTGTCAGTCATATTTTTGACGTTATCATTGCTAATGTTGTCAACATGGATGACAGTGGCTTCAGTAAGATGTGACAGAGTACAAGTGGCTAACAATATGCTATCAATTATCATGGTTGTTTTACAATTGATCTTGATGAGATAGGTGCACATGACAAAGTTTAAAGACAAAGAACAAGTGGGGTGGCCTATCCCACACTTGATGATTGGTTAGTATCCTTTTGGAGGACCAAAGGTCTTAGTGGGGAGGTGTGATCCAAAATGGATCTAGGAACCAAAATGGGTCCAGGAAGGCCTAAAAATCAAAGTTCCCAAAATAAGAAGAAACCAATGCCATTGAATCCATCTCGTCGTGCTGATTCTGACCATATAATGTTTTCTTCAAACAGACACCGTATGCGAAAGTTATCATGTTCTGACTAAAATTCCAAAGAGGCAAAAAGTCAACTTGTTCAAAGTCAACGATGACATCAACAGGTATGAGAGGTGACGTCAACATGCATAAATATGACATCATCATGATGATGTGGCATCACCATGAGGTGACACATGTCACTCAGTTTCGTCACTTTGGGACTGAGTTGGCACTGTACGGATTTGACACGTGTCACTGTATGGATGACACATGGCAGTCCATACAGTGACGTGGCCCAATGATAGGTAGACACATGGTCGTATGGAAAAAAAATGGGCATATGGTAGGCTGATGTGGCAGTGACACTTGGTAGGTGAATGGATTATATGGCAGATGATGTGGCAATACAGACTGACACCTTTCAGTATGGTAGGATGATGTGGCAGTGACAAGTGGCGGGTGACTGGGTTGTACGACGGTGATGTGGAAGTTTGAATAGGCCATTGCGTCAGAGGTACAGGCCAATATCAGGGTGACACATGGCCTAATCATAGGGTGCCATGTGGCACCCCAGATTTTCCCAAGGTTGGCTGGGTAAAAGGTTTGTTCCATCTCCAGGGGAATCGAACCCGCGACCTCCCAACATGCCAACGATCTAACACCAAGGCTCTAACCAACCGTGTTATCCGTGTGACTTGGTTGATAAACGACGCATATATTATAAGTGTTGATATGGTGTGCATGTTGGGGGATAGGTTCTGGTCGGTGGGGGCTAGCCTCGACTGACCAGAAGCTAGACCAGGGACTGCTGAGATTTTGGAGGGCGTGTGGACCAATAGGGATGTGGCCATATGGACCATATGACTAGAGCAACAACTAAGAACCAGTGCTCAACATTTAGTGCCCAGCCTGAGGCCACATGGAAACACCCATATGAAAATGGTCCCGGTTAAAAGGGGATGGCATGCCATATGTTCATTTTTTGGTTTTTTAACCATATATTATAATTTTATTGATATTTTAGCTTGATTTTGGGAGATTTTGGCCAATATTGGAGGATCTGGAGCCCTTTTTGAGGCAAGCTCTTGGGAGGAAGTTGGGAGGATATTACCAATTTTAAGCCTATATAAACTAGAGGTTTTTGGAAACCTTAGAGAGGTTCAAAGAAGGATAAATGCTGAGGAATTTGTCAGTCAAAGCCATTTTTATGCAGGGAAGCTATCAAGGAGAGTAACTTTGCGGGCCATTTCTGGGAGCTTCGTTCATCCATTTTCAGTGCCGTCAGTTATGTTGGGTTCATGAGATCTAGTAGAACACAACCGGATCATTTTGTAATCCATTTGAAATTTTTCTGATGTAATTTTTAAGCTTTGAAGAGAAATAAGAAAGCCTTACCCACTAAGACAAAGGCCCAAAGATGTAGGCGATATTGCTGAACTCCATTAACAATTTTGTTGTTATGGTTTGTTGATTCTTTGTGTTCATTTCCAGATCTATATGTATTCTTATGGCTGCTATGTTAAATATTTAATTCTTCCTCTTTCTTCAAATTCCTAAATGGTTAATGAACTCATGCTTTAAAAATTCAACCATAGTCCTTAAAATATCTTTTCGGATCAAGCTCCCTTGTGTAGAGGAAATCTAGTTGGGAAGGTACCTTATAAACTCGTGGAGGTCCCAAGCTCAGTGGGAAGAGGGAAAATTCTATTGTTTCTAGTGGAGTGAAGGAGAGTGACCTTCCTGAAATATTTTCTTAAGTTGGTAGTCAATTGAATTAGTCCATTGGTGGTATCATGGCTTGGCACATGGTGGCTTGTTATAGAAAGGAACTATACATCATAGCTTACGATTGGGAGGAAATAATTTTCCCTTCGGTGAGTTGGTTGGTTGAGATTCTTCACTGAAGAGATAAGTGTTATTGCTTGTTGTGTCCAATGCATGTTTAATAATGAAGATAATTTTTGTTGTTGTTTATGAGATGAATGTGGTTAATTGAAAGGATGTTGAATTATTGAGTAAAATGGATTATGTATGATTGTTTTCACTAATTAATAATGGTAACTATGAATACCTGAATGAGAAATGTGAATGCAGGTTGTATCCCTAATGCTTGGGAAGGTTGTATTCCTAATGCTTGTGAGTGGTAGAGGAATGCCCTAATGCTTGGGAAGGTCTTTGTGTAGTTTTAGGAAGCCTTATCCCAATGCAACCTCCTACTTTGAAATGGAAAGTTTACATGATACCAAATATTCAATGGGATTTTGGAGTAAAAGTTCCCTCAGCTGGATGTAGATGTGAGGAATGCCTGTGGAAGTTAGGAAGAGTCCTTGGAAATTAAGCCTAAAAATACCTTATCCTGTTAAGATTTAGAATTGGCCTTTAACTCTTTTGCAACCCCTATTTGAATCGAAAGGATTTATAGTCATCGATCTGGTGGAGAGGGGAGATCTCGACCGTTGGTTGGACAAGGCCATTGAAGGGTCCAAGTGAAAGGATGCAATGGGATTCTGATGATCCAGGTGGATATCTATGGCCACCCACCTATTCCAATTGGCTCAAAATAGTCTTTTGACAACTTACTATTTTTAGCAGTTTTTTCGGTTCCTAAACTTCCAGGGCCATTTTGAGGGCCTAAATGATTTTTTTTGGGATCTAGCACATCAAACACAGATAAAGGCTTTGACTGAGGCCCCATAATTAATCTCCTCGATGATACCTTTCCAACAAGCTATCGTGTGCCCAAAACGAAGATCATATGCCAAAATTACGCCCCAGGGAAGTCGATACACCAAGCTACCCAAAATGGGGTACACAAAACTGTTGGGTTTTCATCGTCGAGGGCTAGGGTTTTGGGATTTATTTATGTTAAAAATTCCTTTAGACCCTCATTTTAATCCATTTTCTTGCGAATTTGAATATCCATCACATCTCTTCTTAGAGATAAGATGCCACCATTCTAGTGAGTCTTTCACTCTGTATATCTACAGTTTGGTACATTTCACTCATTAATAGAAATTGTGTACTACTGTATTTCTGTGTTTATGGTTGCATATATGATATATTTATGTTATATTATTGGATATATGAGATAGATTTTTACATTTATTAATTATATCTCTTCTCTCATTTCGTGCCAAAAATAATTCGGATCATCCGATGGAGAAGACTTCGAGTCAACGAGAACCATTGATCCATTGCAAGTTGAGCGGATGAAATATGGACCATAGAGACCGAGTGAAAAGGGTATAGGTATATTGGAGGAAGGATGGTCAGAGAGGTCTAGAAAGGTGCACATGAGGGATTATGATAGCAAGAGAGTTTGAAGACCGTAGATCCATTGGAAGGTGTACCAATGGTTAACAACCGTTGGATCTAGGATGATTTATCCCAATGAAGAAGACTTAGGAATTGATAACTGCTAAGAAGTTGTGATACCTTGTGTGAATATTGTTCATCAGAAGAGGTCTAATAGGGATCGTTAGATCCATTGGAGTAGTTCATCGAAGAGTGCTGGTCAGAGTGGACAATGATCACTTGGAGTGGAATCATTTTGAAGATAAGGGACCCAGAGTCAACGTGAACCGTGAATTGGTAGAAACATACCCCACGTAATCTCATCCGTAGATTTTACGAGGGCCCCACTTGTTCACACATTGAATGGGTGATGATATGGGTGGAAAACGTCGAGTAGATAGAGGTACCGATGCGATTGAGACCGTTGATTTCTGACTCCAAGGACTATTGGATCCATCAGAACGATCCATCGAAGAGGACCCATCAAAATGGAAAACCATACCTTGCGACCTGCTATTTTGACAAGTAGAGAATCTGAGTCACATCTGATCATCAATATAGTTGCGAGAAATAATTCTAGCCGCCCGATTGGGGGTGTTTAACTTCCTAGTCCTTCTCAAGAATTCCTTAAGGTGATCCAGTTGGAACTTGAGGGTCATATGAGTTAGATTGGATGCAGTAAATTGTGTGACAAGAGGATTTATCACATGTATCATGAAAAGTAGAAACTAGGGAGAGTAAACTTGAGTGTTTAACTGAGGAAGAAAGTGAAAAAAATGAACCCCCCACCAACCTAAGCGTCTTTAGGGGGTCGGGTGTGTTACATCTTGTGAACAATTTATGGTAGGAACGTAACTCAAGCATCTTTAAGGATAAATATATCCCACCTGAGGTAATTGATAGTATAATTTTAAATCTTACAAATGAATTTATGACAGACCTAAAATTCAAGGAACCGAGACTCCCCTCCATGCATGATCTTTGAATTCAACATTCCATGGGGATTCTTCCACAGTGTTGCTATGGGGCACCCTAGCATATTTGGAGTGGGCGTTGTATTATACCTACAACAAAATAATTACCACCATGTCATATACTCTCCACTATAGGTTGTGGTACCGATAATAGAGTGGAGTTCATAACATTGTGCACTCTCCTAGAAATTTCATTAAAAAAGGGAGTTTCCAAGCTCCAAATTATGGGTGTCTCCAAGATTGTAATCGATTGGGAAATAAAAAAATCAAAGTGACTGATGTGACACTTGATACTTTGCTCAGAGATATCTCAGACACTCTCCTTTCCTTTGAATGGCTATCCTTTAGCCATATCTATGGAGATTTGAATGCAAAATTTTCTCATTTGTCAAAATAAGCGTTGACTCTCCCGATAGGCACCTTTGGTATCTATGAGTTCCTCGACAACGAGGAAATGTGAGTCAATGGAATTTGGACTGTAGTTTCACCTAGGTGTTTTCATATCTCATGTGGATGTAGCCCTTCATGGGCTGACATGTAGTTGTTATGTAAAGTCAATATATGGTATTTTGGAAGCGATTGTATATGATTTTTGTAAACTGTTTTGACTCACAAAAGAAGCCTCTTTTTGAAAGGCTAATTGAAGGTGCCCTTTGCAGTCTTGATTTTGGACAAATAATATTTATATTCAATACTAATGAATATAATGATTTATTTTCATAAAAAAATGTTCAAAGCTTGAATTTCAATAATATTATACAACTATCATGAAGAGCCTAGAAATTATAAATTAACTAACTATAAATGAAACTGCAATATTCTTTATAAAGATTTGGGGTAAGTTGTCAAGTATATGTAGTCTTGTATTTTAATGGTTACCCACATTGCAATCTAAAATATCTCAATAGATATTAAAGTTCACACAAAGGAAATCACAGCATGTTGAACCTCTCCAACCTTATAGAGATAAAGGTTCCCTAAAACATTATTCAATTCAAATTCTATACAAGCCTCCAAATGGGCACAACTTGGTAACAAAAAAAAACCAAAAAAAAACATTGATTTTTCTTGGAAGTCAAAATCCTTTCGTTGTTAAAGATGAGACATGGGTTATTTTTATGATATCAAAATTCCATTGACCCATTTTCATGTGTCACCTTTTATTTTTTAAATTTACCCATATGTAGAATATTTCCCCCTTCATTTGTTTTATGTTCCACCATGCTCTTATATACAAAAACATTTCATTATACTTAGCCATTTTTCTTAGTTGTGCGAGATTACTTACCTTGTGCGGAGATTCCCTTTTTCATAGTCATTCCCCTGCATTCCACACAAGACTTCCATCCCACACTAGCCATGTTCTCCACATTACAACATTAGTTTATTTTCTATAGTGCAGAGACTCCACACAAACTTCTCCTCTAGACAAACATAACCTCCAAGCATCTCTATTTCCACACAATTGTCATGTGGAGAACTTCATATAACCCATCCTACGCACTCTCCATATTTCCGACCCCCACACTCCCACACACTTACATCTTCCACACACCTTACATCTCCTGCACAACTACACTTCTGCACAACTAGTTTCTAAAATGATTGATCTCTCTCCGTGATCTATACTTTGTGAAATTTTCATCCACATCTTTCACTTTGCACACTGCTCGAGGATAATTTATGATCCATTAATTGGTTTCAATTTGTGAGGTAAAGGGCATTGATCCGAGGTTAATGTGGAAGAATTATCCCATTTTCCCATGAACCACTTGCTTTTCGAAGTAACTTCCATTTATGGTTTTCTGTATTCCAAAGGAAATTTGTACGTGATGAAGGGATGTTTTAGTAAATTACATTCATTTACTTAACCTTTAAGAAGCTTGATCTCCATAATTCAATATCACATATATCAAAGTTCCTTGAAAGAGTAAGAAATATGGTAGCTAGGAGGAAAGAGCCTTTTGTGGGGATACGATTAATTCTCTTGCGCGCCAAGATAAATATTTTCATTGGCCTATGGAATATCAATGGTTCCAGAGATTAACTCCTGAATAGAAGAAGAGTAACAAATTATGGACGATTGACTTAGTTAATGCTGGTTGCATGCCTAAAGTCTTCAACTTCAAGGAGCTGGTTTCTTAGTGCGCCCGAAGATTTGATTGGAAAAGTAGAACAATTCGAGTAGCCATCAAGGGAAAGAACCTTGTTCCACTAACTCCCAAAATATTCAAAAGAATGCTTCAACTGTCTACATCCAAAAAAAGTCTTAGGATTTGTAACACACCTGATCCCCTAATCAACACTTAGGCTGGTGGGATGTTCAGATTTCCTTTCTTATTTCAAGACATGTTATCAGATTCATCAGTCACTTCTGTGAAGACTTCTCTGATCACAATTTATACTGTATTAACTCTTACAAATCCTCAGAGAAGCTCCTTCCCATAGTTTACTAAGGTGACTAGGTGTCTAGCATCCCTAATTGGATCATCAAGATTATTCCTCACCATTAGGTCAATGATCTATGGTGATTCAGACGCATTCCTGTTGGAATGCTCAATCACTAGGGTTGGCATATTATCCAATGACATCAAATTGATTGATCGTCCTACGAGATTCGACAGTCCTCAAAATTGGGATTCAATGACTATGACATCATCGACACCTCTACTGAATTTATAGTTACTTCCCACTCAAATATCCACTCTACTTGCTGATGAATGGGACATGTTATCCCCATTTTGTGGATAACTAAGGAGATGATGTCTCAAGGCCCTTATGTTGTAGATATGGAATGCCGAGAAACTACATGACCAACAATACCCTTTTGCACATATGAAAAATCCACTAACCACCACATATGGTCACATGTTTACAGATGGAATCCACCACACCAGTTGGCTTCTGAAAGGCAGTGGGCCTTGCTCCATGAGGTACAAGTAAATATTATAGTAAGCATCATTTCAATATTTAAGGCATTTGATTATGTTGTATCTTATATTGCTCTAGATTCCATGATATGTGCTTGGACATTATGCCTTTTTCCCTAAAGGGGTGACGTCCTCCTAAATTAGGGTTTAATTTGTGCAAAAAGTGAAATTTTAAGTGAATTGTTTAATATTAATTTTTTAAGGGGGAAAGATTAGGGTTGTTGACCCCTAATATTGTGGTTTAATCCTTATTTTGTGGACAAACTATGTAAACTACTTTTAGTATAAATAGATATCATAATTAGATCTCATTTTGAAATCATAACTCTCCCTCTTGTGAGAGGATTTGGTCTGAAAATTTCGGCCCTCTTGGCTCTTTTAGCTCTTGTGCATTTGTTTATGGCTATGTTATGAATGGTTGATGGAA
Organism: Picea engelmannii; assembly: GCA_009831015.1. Taxonomy (NCBI): domain Eukaryota; kingdom Viridiplantae; phylum Streptophyta; class Pinopsida; order Pinales; family Pinaceae; genus Picea; species Picea engelmannii. Next base: position 23,497 of record WSFP011407779.1, read on the forward strand.
GAAGGCCTAGCGCTAGCTTTGAATGATGCTTTCTAGCTCTTGTGGTGAATTATATTAGTATTTCTCTTGATCTTGGTATGGTTTTTACTCTCTTGCTATCATTTATTTCAAGTGAAGTATTGTTATGCTAGGAGCTAGGTGGGAAGTATAAGGGCATACATCCCCACCTCAGCCTTCATCATTTTATTTGCTTGATCTCATTGATTAAGGGTTTGCTAAGAGAAGTATAAGGGCATACACCCTCTTAGCTTAAACCATAGATTAGGGAAACTTGCCTTGGGAAGTAAAAGGGATTACACCCCCGAGGAGGTAGATTCTCTAAGCTCATTTTTACTCCATTAACCCAATAGTAAAGGAACTAGTCATTGATTTGCTGAATTGGAGAAATAAAATATTGCATTGGGAAACATGATTTTCGGTCATTTTTACTTCTTGCAAAGTGGTTTGTTTTCCTTGTGCCTTGGGAACCTCACAACCACTAGGGCATCCCCATATAGGGGATACTTATTGCTGCTGTTACAAAATTACATATTCAACCATTAGGGCTGCAGAAACCCTATCTTACTTACTTGAATAACTCTCTTATCAACCATTGGATTTTTCTCAAAGTTTGTACACTTGTTCTCTTTGGTCCAACACACTTTTTGGAAAAGTTTGAGGAGATTTAAGTGGATGATTTTCTTTCTGTAATACATTGAATGTTACAGCCATAAGGCTAATATAATTTGCTGCAAACAAGTGTTTACAACAACCTTGTCTTTTATGCTAAGAGTATTGGTTTTTCATCTTGAGTTTAGCTAGTCATTCACTAGTTTTTCTCTTGCATTTTATACTTGATATTCAACATTTATTGAGAAGCTTATATTATCATTTTCCTGCTGATATATACTATTATCTATTTCTGAAAAGTAGGGACAAAAACCTTAACTTTCTGATCCAACTAACATATATTGTTGCAAAGTGTCTTTCTTGTGTATCGGGCAGGTACAATCATCCGGAGAAGTATTATACATGTGAGGAAAAAATCACTTGACTTACAAGGCACCTCTTTCCACATTTCACTCCACTTAGACTTGACCTATAGGGGATTCAATTCCATCTATCTTCATCTCCATTTCAATCCCCCTAGGGTACCGAGATTGCCTCCCTAGAGTGACCTAGTCACCCTTGAAGTGCAAGACATACATCAAGGTGACATTGTGTGTAGGATTCCCAAGTTGTAGCACTTGCCTTATGGTTGTTTTATGATTTTACCAGCCTACAACGTGTGCTATAACATTTTGGTGTCGTTACCGGGGAGGATTTTGAATCCTCTTCGTTCCCTAATGAAACTTTGGTATGCTATCCCAAAGCCTTTCCCTTAGCTTACCCGACGACTCCACCCGAGGAACATTCAATTTACACCTTCCTCGATGAGTTCATTTTGAAATTCATTTGGTGAATCCACCTTCCCATAACCCTTCTTTCCCCAAATTTTTTCCCCTTGGGAATTTCAAGCCTTCTAAGTTTTACCAAAGAAGGCCTCCTCTCAAGTCTCCCATTGCTAAAACCCTTTTCCATAAATCCCTTCCCCTTGCTCCAATGACTCACCCTTGGGAAAGAGACCTATACAAACCCCTTAACATGGCCAATATCCAAGGTTACCCTAACCATATGCTAAGAGATGTCAACAAGTGGTTTCCAAATTT